>CATIWR010317429.1:0-51306 GCA_949677035.1 Omphalea diandra | reverse complement strand
GGTAGATGTAACAACTAATTTCATTTACTAATCATGGCATTCATGTCCAAAAACATTCCAATCCAACATCTATTTAATGTACATATATGTTAACTAATGTTCAAGGCTAGTAACCACAAACTAATTCCTATCTAGGTATACGTATATGACACAAAGAGAGAAAGAGCTTGAATTCAGCCGATGACCTGAGCTCCATGTGTCCATATGTAAAACTTTATGCTCCAAAATATCCAAACCATATGCTTCAGTATCTAAAAAACATAATTACAATTTGGTGAGTAGCGACTCAATGAATAAAAAAATAATCAGATTCTTATGGCACAACTAATGATCAAATATGATCAGGATGTATTATAAGTATAAGAATTAACTAAACAAGAGTAAATGTAATAGATTGATTTTGTCATGACCTTGTAAGGCAAATACTGCTTTAGGGAATTCATGTGATTCAAATGACATTTAATTTTGCTAGCCAACATATAACAAGTGAATCATTTGATCAATAACATGAGCCAATAAGACATATTGGTCCCTTTTTATAAGTGATTTGTAAGTATTTGACAAGCTGATCACAACATCCTTTTAGTTCCATATACAAGTGTTCATTTACAATGGTATATCGAGTAATCATTAAGACCATTTACTTCTCACTTGACTTTGTATTCACATATAAAATGTAACAATTCAATCATATATACATATAATAGTATATAATCATATCATAAAATTATCACACATATACATTAGAATCTAATTATGGTTTTTACTTACCTTTTAATGCGACTAACCTTTATAGTAGGTTTGGTTCTCTCTTGAGCTTTCTCAATGTATTGGAATCCTAAAATTTGATACATACATGGCTATAAGTATGTCAAAATGATTATGAATGATTGATATGCAACTACGGCATGATCCATGCAACTGGACTTATTGTTTAGGCATATTTTCCTTATATGACAGCTTGACCTTACTATACTCTCACGGTAATAACTCTATGTATACTTATCCAAATAACTTGCTTATTTTTTCAAATAAACTAGACAAATAATGATACAACATAGTCAAATTTCAGGCTAATATAAGATATATAGAAAATGTGGTGAATTTTTGAAATTTGTCATGTTTCAATGTTATCTCAGTCTGAGTAGGTCTTACAATCTTGGGTATATCTAAGATTTTACACATCCAATTAAAAAACTGATTTACCATAAGTTACAAAACACATAATGAAACATTGTTCATGTTTTACTTATGTCTAATTCAGTCTATAAAGTCACCAAAACAAAAGACCAATCTCAGGATAAGCAGGTTTTCAATATGTTAACATTCAGTCATGATGAAGGGGTAATATCTCATCAACCTTGATAAATTTGGAAAAAATATTTTACAAGCATGTAGATAAGACATAAATATACAACTTTCAAGTTTAAAACATCATCAAATTATAAATCTATGACTATCAAATTCTTGGAAAATAGAATTATAAGACTGATGAAGTTTCATCGGGTTCAAGGCCAGTCACAATCAATGAGCCATATTCCTTTCCTCACAATAAATCAAGCAAATTCTTTACAGGTATTTAGAGAGGATATAATACTACAAATTTCATGTTTTGCACTTTGTCTAAATCAAAACATAAGGTCATCAAAATATATGAAAACAACCAAACTGAGGATTGGTTGTAAACAACGCTAATAAAGGAGTCATATCTCTTCACACACATCAAATTAAGCAACATTGTTTTACAAGCATTTAGATGAGACATAAAATTACAACTTTTATATTTTACACTTTTCCTAATTCTTCTTCTATGGTTATGAAATTGTGTGTACAAAATCTGCTATAAAAATAAAGCCAACATAATTAGCTCTTATTTCTTTTCAATCTTCATACATGAGCTCTACCTAAAATTACTCCATAATTCTTCCTAATCATACATGTTTGACATGTTATGAGTGAGGAATTTTATATGGAAAGAAGATAAAATCACTTACCTCTTTTGTCAAAACTAGAAAAGCTTAAGGTTTCCTCCAAGCTAGCTCACTCTTTTCCCTCTCATTCTTCTTCTTATTCTTCCTCATTTCTTCCTTTCTTTATTTCTATTTTTACACTCCCTCACATTTTTTGCTCTCCAATCTTATCCTAAAAGATGAACATTTTAATTTGTATACCTACCCTAATAAAATAAAATAATGGTGTCTCACTGTCATTGGTTGGAAGTTCAATATTCCTCTTTTAGTCCCTTTTCTTCACTCTTTCATCACTTTCATCCATCTTCTAATCCTCATATGCTACTTATACTTTTAAATAAGCTCTAAAATGCCATTATTTATGATTTTATATTATGCACACAATATAAGATAATTTTCCCTGCAGCTATACAAACATTACATATATGTTCAAGTGTCCTAAATGCAATAGTGCGAGTGTCATCGTCATGCTTATCCAATTCACATATCTAAATGATCATTTATCCAATGTATATGTTCATGTGGGATTGCAAATCATTTATGCAATGAATATGTTCATGTGAGAATACTAATGAATGAGGATATGGATGTTATACTAAGACACTCAAAGATCTCTTACATGAAAGTCCATAACATAATTGGGTAAAGTTTTAAACCAATTATCTTGTTGAACTGACTATCTACTATAAAAGGCCAAGTGGTGAGCCACCTGATCGCATTGCTTATTGACATGAGAAAGCATAACAGACGAACCTAGCAACAATAAAATATCATTGATGATAAACCCCATTTATGTGGCTTTAGGGTAAGCTTATTACACCTTTAAAAATATCGGTAAGCAATCTGTCTCAACCTCTCTTACATCTCAGTTGTGTCGATGAGCACATTGAAGCGCATCACAAACTGCAATTGCTTCCATGCATTCTGGTAAAGAGAACGAATGTAAAAGAGCAGACATCGCTACCTCAATCAAGCCGAGATGGTCTCTAATCACTGCCTCTACTGATGCATGCTGACGTTCAAAATCAATAAAAGCATCAATGTTCATCTTCAAAATTCCATCTCCTAGATTTTTCCAGACATTCACAGCGTGGCCAAAAGGAATGGTGAAAGATACTTAATGTCTAGAATTTCGAATGTTCACCTGTTTAAATTGAAACAATGTCGACATAACTAGTTGAATGGTTAAGCCGACTAGGCATGAGTCCTCACTCCATACCACCTTATTCCTTTAAAACCAGATGACATAATCACTATTACAAAAGTTGACCATTGATCTGTACTCAAACTCTCCATAACCTATTGCACCTATCCAAACATGAACTAGCCAGAGATGCTAGAGGAAGAAGGAACAAATGAAGAGGCCTACCAACAACACTTGTTATACAAGCAATCCTTAAATAAGTACAAGTCAGTTTTAGCATCTACTAGACATAAAGGGCAACGAGGATCAATAAAAATCCATTTAGACTGTAAATTCATTCTTGTTAGGAGATAACCCTTTACCAACTGCCACAAAATAACAGTTGTTAAATAGGAGCAATAATCACCCATAGTGACTTCCAAAACTCTATGTCAGTGCCAAAAGACTCAACCATTTCATTCGCCCCTTCTATTATCAATCGATAACCAGATCGTACCGAGTATTTTTCGTCCTTTGTAAAGAACCAACCTTGCATGTTTGGCGTATGCCACTACCAAGTGGGATAGCTTGAATTATTTCAGCATCACGAGGTACAAAAAAGGTTTTAAGCAAGTTGGAATTCCATTCCCGATCCAATAACAAATTAGATACCAAGACTATAGGATATGAGCTCGGACATGAAATGATAACCTGAAAAGAATAAACATTGGTAGCCAATGATCCTCTCATACTGAGATGTTTTTGCCATCACCTACACAACCAAAATAGGCCCTTAACTAGCAACAAAATAGCTGTTGAGAGACTTCGCCAACAATAGCTAAGTACCCAAGCCATAGGAGCTTGCAAAAGACTAGAATATGAAAAGTATCTAGCTTTAAGAACTTTAGCAGTCAGCGTATTTACATGAAATAAAAGGCACCAACATTGTTTTGCAAGCATCATTAAATTAAATTCCTATAACCTTCAAAATCTCAGACCATCTTTATCCTTAGCTATATAAAGTTTATCCCAAACAGCCCAATGAAGACGTTTATTTCCCTCACCTTTGGCTCCTTAGCAAAACGAATTCATTATTTTCTGAAGTTCATCTGTAGTAGATAACGGAACTTAGAATACATTCATGGTGTAAGTTGGTAAGGCTTGTGTAATAGATATAATCATAATCTCACGACCACCCATAGATAACAAACAACCCTTCTAGCTAGACAACTTTTTTTGATATCAATCCCACAGATAACTAAACACCGTTCGTTTAGAGCAACCAACAACTGATGGAAGTCCTATATAGGAACTTAAGAAGATGGTATCTCCAATGCCTAATGTTGAAAGATAAGCAATTTGTCTTCGTTGCGAAATCGAAGGTGCAAAGTAAGTTGATGATTTAGCAGGATTCACTAACGGACCTGAAGCAGCTTTGTACATAAGTAGAATACGTTTTAGCTCAAGAGCTTTATGTGGGTTTGCCTTTGTAAGGACAAAGCAATCATCGACAAAAAATAAATGAGAGATATATGGACTCCTAGGAGCAACATGCAGTCCATGAATGCAAGATTAAGCACAAACATCTGAAATCATTCCTGAAAGAGCATCAACACACAAAATAAACAAATAAGGAGATAGTGGATCACTTTGTCGAATCCTTTTCTATGGGTGAACATCACCAACTCTCTGCCCATTGAGTAAAACTGAGTATGTAACGTAAGTAACACACTTCATAACAAGATCAATCCATGGTTGAGCAAAACCAAAAGCCTAAAGAATTGCCTCAATAAAGTCATGTGTTTTGGCCATATCAAGCTTAATTGCTACCATGGCCCCCCCACAACCAGCAAGATTATTTTTCAGAGAATGCATGGATTCCACGCCCAATAAAATATTATTTGTGATAAGATAGGAATAAAAACACTTTGCTCTTTTGACACCAAGCAAGGCAAGATATGCTTCATCTTGTTAACAAGGACCTTAGAAACCAACTTATACTCCAAATTGCATAAGCTGATTGATCGCAATTCAGATATACGAATCAGATTCTGAACTTTGGGAATTAGCACTATATTGGTGTGATTAAAATTATGCGGAAATGGCATACCATTAAGCACAGATAAACAAGCGGTTGTAATAGCACTACCAATTATATCCCAAAAAGAAGCATAAAATGAACCTATAGTCCCATCTGGGCTTGGTATTTTATTAGGATTCATTTATGACAACGCCAACCAAGTCTCCTTTGGACGAAATGATTGCAAAAGAGATTGATTCTGCTCATTTGAGACCCTTCGAGTAATGCCAGCAAGAACCGAGCCATCCACATGTGGTCTTGAGGGAGAGAAAAGGTTAGGAACCCGTGGAAATCTGGGCCATTTCGTCCATATCAGAGTACCATGTGCCCGAGTCATCATAAAGACCGAAAAGGGAATGAAATTGTTTCCTTTGTGAAGCAACCCAATGAAAGAATCCACTATTTTTATCCCTTTCACGCAACCATTGGACACGTGCCCATTGCTTCCAGTAAACCTCGTCCTTCTCTAGGAGAGCATTCATTGAGCGTTGTAAATTAACAATATCTGCATGACCCTGATCTGGTAATGTCGAATGCTTTAAGGCTTGAATGCGACTCCTATGGTCGCATATATTTCCCCCTTCCCCATGCAGTAATTTTGGTCATACAAGAGTCTAACCGATCCTTGACATCAGAAATTCCCAACCCGTCTAACCATGCAGCCTTAACTTGCGCTTTACACTCATCATCTTGAAGCCGTAATTCTTTAAACTGAAACTTTATATCCTTGTTTCGATTCAGGTTCCTTGTCTAGCAAGAAACCAATATTGGAGAGTGATCACTGCCTGATGCTTGTAAATGGGTGACTCGACACTGCACAAACTGTTGTAACCATGAAGAATGAGGTACAAATCAATCAAGCTGTTCCTCCACAAAAACAGTTGAACCTCGATACCTTTCCCATGTAAAGTTATGACCAGAATACCCCAAGTCCGTTAGGTCACAATCAAACAATGCATCACGAAAAGCAGTCATTAAATATTGTAGGTGTGTAGCGCCCCTATTCTTTTCAGATTCTAACAATAACTCATTGAAGTCACCCCTTACTAGCCAAGGTAAGAAAGAGGAAGCACTAAGCTGGCGTAGTAGTTCCCATGATGCTCCCCTTCGATTTCTATTAGGATTATCGTAGAAGGCGGTGAATCTCCACAACTCATGTCCAGGCATATCGATTGCTACGTCAATATGAGAGTTAGAGAAAGAAAGAACCTCTACATTAAAAGCAGAAGACCATAACAAACCCAAACCAACATCAGTCAAAACAGGAACTGAAAATTTATTAGCATACCCAATGTAGTAGCAACATTATTGAATTTACAAGCATCACATAAATTTCAACCAAAAAAACCAAGAATGGGCGTCTTTCCTTTATAAGATACAGTAATTGACGAACTGTAGTTGGATTTCCAAGCTCTCTACAGTTCCACACTATTGGGCTAGGCGGGTAGACCCGCCTGTAAAATGTTTAAAGAAGTGTCCACAGAAGAATTCTCAGTAAAAGTATTTTCAAACATTGTGGCAAGCGAAGCCACTCTTAAATCTCCTGCCAGCTTCAGTTTTTTCTGATGTCCATTAGACTGTTCTACCAGCCTTAAAGAAGTGTCCATAGAAGACTTCTCCGTAAAAGTATTTGCAAACATTGTGGCAAGTGAAGCCAATCTTGAATCTCAAGCCAGCTTCCGTTTTTTATGATGTCCATTGGACTGTTCTACTAGCCCATCCATTGATGGCCCAACAGGAACTAGAGCCCAAGATGCCACTTCATTAGTTTTTGGAATTTGAACTGTTGGATTGGAGGTGGAGTCCCCTTCAGTACCAACCCCAGTTCTATCGTTAACCTCCATACCTCCTGCTAAATTCCGATTCAAATTCTCCTGATCTCCATTACGCGTAGGACTCTCCTTCCAACCCTCACCCCTTATCCACCTGTTGCCGATATGACCTGCCTGAGCCTGTGCCCGAATAGAAACTGCCCAGAGAGCAGAAGAATAACGCCTAGGTTGTTGCGCTAAGTCTGGATTATCAAGCAGTAAGGCACATCGTGTATCTGAATGAACGATACAGCCACAGCCAAAACAAAAAGGTGGGAGCTTCTCATAATGAAATGCAAGTCAAATATTAGTCCCATTCTTTTTTAAATTCATCCCACTCATTAACAGCTTAGTAATGTCGATTGTATCCCGAATTCGCATGCATCTCCGCACCTGCAGCGCCTTCAAATCAATGGAAATAAAGGCCCCTAACACCTAACCAATTGATTTTGCCACGTTTTTCGTTAACGTTTTAGGAGGAACGTTGTCAACATTCACCCAAAATAATGAAAAATTCAGCGGGATGGAGTCAATTAGAACATCCCCGTGATATCTCGCAACCACTAGCAGTTGTTGATTGAAGGTCCGCGGACCATTATCAATGACCCAATTCATATCTACTTCGTGGAAAAAATGGAACCTGAACAGCGGGCCATCTTGAAGTTCAAACTTCGTACCCTTAACAGGTTGCCAGAGATCCGCCAGTGTGGTTTCCATAGCACCCACATTAATGCTCCTGGTCCCAATAAAACGACCAAGGAGACACCACTGATAAGTGAATTCTCCATCAGCAGCGCCCTGACCATCCTCAACCCAATCACAACCTGCTTCTTCTTCATGAGACAGATCGATGCCACGCATGGCACTCGTTATTCCATCGATCACACGAAAACTTGCAAAAGCAAGATAGGAAAAATTCTCACATAAAGAGAGAGAAACTTTCAATTAATTCTTTAAATCCAATATTGTGTTATTGATACCACATTTAAATATTCTTATAAAGAGGTTTCACAATAACGGTAGGTCATATAAAGGACGCAGAGTTAAATGATTAATTGGGGCATGTTTATATTCTTGGGAAAGGGAAAGCTAAAACCTTTGAAGAATTAGAGCAAGCGCTGTTTTTGCTTCTAGCATTGCAAAATTCTGGCCAATGCAAAATCTTGGACCCATTGAAAATCCAATGAAAGAATTGGTGTATTTTGTAGCTTTGGAGACCCCATTCGCCACCGTAGTGGATTGAACTCGTTTGCATCCTCTCCCTAGTTCTCTTTACACCAATGCGTCCTTGTTATGGAAATTACTATAGTAGTATCCTTTGGAATCATCAAATTCCCCAATTTCATATCTTGTATTGACTTTCTTGCAAGATCTGTTACTGGACAATACAGCCTCAAAGTCTCCAGAAGAACCATATTCATCTACAAAGTTAGCACAAAGACAGTTATGCATTGTAATATTCGTAAAAGAAGAAAGATATATAGTAGTAGACTGCATTTCTAGGAAAGATATAAAAGCAGGTATCTAACCAATTTTAACTTGGGCAGCATGTCAGCATCTGGAATTGCCATTCCACATTCCTTCAACACCTCCTTCCTGAGCTTCTCCTGCCAATCTTGGTGTAAGCTCAACAGAAAAACTGTTCAGGTGAGTAAATTGGAGGTTGTCTCAATTTCAGAGATGAATTAAAAATTTAAGAGTTCAAATATATAAATTTGATAATAAATAAATTCTAAATTTTTTTTTATAAAATTCATTTATAAATGCATTCTATTATGATTGGTATATCAAAGAATTCATTTATAATTTTATATTTTTATCAATTCTATAAAATTAATTATCCTTAAATTAAGTTTTATAAAAATAGATAGACTTTGAGAACGAATTTTGAATTAACAATGGGACACAAACTACGGAAGCTATAAATTAATTACAACTCAATAAATCTATTTCAAATAAATTATACATGTAATGAAATATTTACAAATAAAATTTTAGTAAAATTATGCAAATCAAAGCACTTATACTAAATAATAGATGTGTGAATTTAATAAAAATTATTGTGCTAGTTTTAAAAAAAATTTAGGAGTTCATTTTAGTTTTTAGTGGGATTAAAACTATAAATATACTAAAATTTACGTGATCTTTAAATAATTCAATAGAGTCAATTAATCTACTGAATTATAACCTAGAGCGCCTCTGTCGCTCTCCAAGTTGGAGTGATTTGATTGCAATATTATTCAAAGAATACAATATGAAATTTATTTATAAACCCTACACAGTATTTTATTTCTACTATCATAATATACCATATTTTTGTTATAAAAATATAATATATTAATATGAACAAAATACATTAAAATAGATTTATTAATTAAACATAAAATTTAAAATAGAAATTAAAATTAAATATTACACTCGACAATGAATAATAAATTATGTGTTTTTAATTACTAAATTGTATGTGTTAATTGGTTTATAAGGAGCAGGATTTCAGATTTTAATTCTTATCATGATAACAAAATTTTTATTAATTTTATAAGAATTATTGCATGTTATATAGTGCACAATATACTGTCTGTATAAGTAAAAGTACTAATTTTTTTTACCAAGGCCATGTTTAATAATGAGGGTGAGCACTGTGTTTAATAATAACAGCGAGCATAGACTCTGATAAAATTTAATTTAAAATATTTAAATAAAAATTAAATCAAATGAAATAAATAGTATACATGATTTCGGTCGTAGATAATTTTTATTATTCAAATCGCTATCCAAATCAGTACAGTATTGAACCAATGTGAATAACTAAACCATATATATATATATATATATATATATATATATATATATATATATATAAACTTTAATATACTATGTATATTAATTGAGAAATTTAAATTTAAATGGGTTCACTTTAGTTTATTTTGTCTAATTTTTTATAGCCGAATAATTAAGTTGTACTAAACCAAAATATAATTGAAACTGAAAACGAATTGAATCAGATTTCAAAATAATCAAATTGAAATTGAATTAAAATATGTAAATATCAAACTAAAATTTATAATTATTGACTCTAATTCTAGGATAATGATTCAAAATCGGATCCATCACCCCAATTTTTAATTAATGGTATACGAACTATGTATTGGAACATGTTTTCGACACATATATATATATATAACTTTTGAATCAATCAGAATATTTTTAAGTGGAAAGATAATTTATTATAAATATTTCTATCATAATATAATCAGTTATAAAATAAATTGTATGTAAACAAATTGGTTAGAATATGGTAATTTTAATTAAATTAAAAGTTTACTATTTTAATACTTCTATATAGACCTAATAAACCGCATGTTGTAATCAAATGAGAATAAAAGTGAACAATGCAAAAACAAAATTAAGGTTACTAAAAAAAATAAAATTAGAAGCCATATGCAAGGTTAGAAGTTTATAGCTAAAGCCATAGTTGATGAATATTATTATCAAGCCCTCTATTATTGAGTCCAAGTCATTGTCCCTTAGCAAGTCTATCTCCAACTTCTGTCAGTTCACTCTACCAGCAGCTTCAGTCAAGTTAAACAATAAGCCAACAATTTCAGATTGAGTCCAATCTAACAATAAGCTCAACGATATAAAGGCCAGAAACATCAACTAATTCATTGATTAGTTTTTCTTATATGTGATTAGGAAAGAATTAGTTTGCATTATTTTATGATTTGCATATGGCTCATAATCCTGTATTTCATGATCGTATAAAGCATCTCGAAATCCATTGTCATATTGTTCAGAAAAAATTCTAAAATAGTGTGCTTCACCTTTTTCACGTGTCTCTGTTAATCAAATAGCTAATGTCCTTACTGAAACACATTCCTCACTTCCATTTTCTCCTTCCTTAACAAGGTGGGGGATAGTCCCAAAATTGGGACTATCCCATATCAGTGAAGAAAACAAATAAACAATTTTTATATATATAATAACCTGAGTGAACCATTTTAAGAATTAATCATTTTTAAGCTGCGTTGTTTGATTACTATTTGCGGCAGCCACGCAGAACAATTGACTCTTGGTTGCCATTCGCAGGTTCTGCAAAAATAATTAAGCTGGATTAACCATATTTAAGTTGCGTTGTTTGCAAGCTATTCTTAGTTACTGTTACACTAGTATTCAGAATCTATTTACTCCAGTTTGCGTGAGGCTACCACTGAGCCCTCTATTACTGAACCCATTAATAAGTCTATGTCCAGCTTCGGTCATTCTACTCTTTCAGCACCTTTAGCCCAGTCCAACAATGAGCTCAACCATATAAAGGATAAAGGTGGGAAACATCAACTAACTTATTTGCGTAATTCACTGATTAGTTTTTCTTCATGATTGTTCTGCGATTTTCTTCCATGTAATTAGGAAAGAATTAGTTACCATTGTCTTATGAGCCTGGCGAAATATAGAAATAGTGAGACTCATTATTCACCCAAATAGTTTTCTTATTAAATATAGTAATGAAGGAAAGGCTGTGGTTGAATTTGAGACGCTAACACTATGTTTGGGAAGAGGAAAATGATCAGGGAAAGGAAAGGAGAGGAATAAAAAGAAGGGAGAAAGTAGGTTTTTGTTTTATTTGGTAGCTTTATGGGAAAAGGTGGAAAAAAGATTATAAATAGTCAAGTTGCTCTAAGACCCACCAAAATTTATTCCCTCATTTTTTGTGAGAAAAGATAGAAAAAATAAATAGTGAAAGTATTTTCAATTAAATTTCAAAATATACCCATATAGCTTTTTAATCTAGTACCCATATTTAATATTGTTTATTGAAATTTATGTAAAAAATTTTAAATCAATTTTTATAAAATATTTTTTTATAAAAAATTTTAAATGATATATAGAATTTCAATATCATAGATATGTAAAAAATATATAGACTAAAAAACTATATAATTTTTTTTTAAAGAATTTGAGACATATAATAAATTAAATAGAAAGAACAATTGTAAGCATATATTAAATTTTTAAAAATATGACATATATCATATTAGTATTAATTAATAAGGTTATAGATTCGAATTCAATAATCCAAATACAAATAACTTTTATAAAAAAATAAATTTCATAATACAAAGAGTAAAATAATAATTTTATTTTAAAAAATGTTCATTTCTTTTTATTTTTTTATTATTTTTCAAACAAGAAAATAAAGTTTTCTCCACCATTTTTTTCTTCAATTTCGTATTTTTCCAAAATAAAGAAAAGAATTTTTTTCTCCCATTTTTTCTTATTTTCTCCACCTTTCTTTTCCACCCTTTCTTTCCCCACTTTACTTTTTTTTTTTTTCCCAAACGAAGTGCAAGGGAAATGTTTAATTGCAGAAATCGCAACTCGGTTCATCATGGTCGCTGAGTCATGCATGAGTATAGTTTGCCTAAGTTCAACCCTGAACTGATGTTATGTCGTTGCAGAAAATAACGGCTCTGTCTCTACTAGTGCTAGTGCTGGGGCAGACAATCATGCAATGGTGTTGTTGAAACTGAGAAGTGTGTTATGTAGAAAGCAATAATGGGCCCATCCAAGAAGAGGCAGGTTGACGATGTTTCTAAGAATGATGTTGATGGGTTTGTGGATTATGAGATGTTTGTAACTGGTGATCAATGTGCCTCATGGGATTACTCTATCTGGATTAACCTCAATTGATTTTAATTTTCTTTTTCCTTTTGCAAAGACAGCTTTTGTAGAAAGCTAAGCTTCTTCAGATATGTGCCTGTCATCCTTGCGTCATTTTGGTTTCATATAAAGAATCCTAATAAGCATGTGATCTGCTGCGACATAGGTGGATCGTGAACAAATTGTTAAACCTGCATGAATGTATTATTAATTTGATGCATGGACTAATTAAAATATCTAATTTAGAGAAAACCAAGGCTGTCATGATTCTTCATGCTCCCAGGGCACCTGACATATCAATGAGAGTTGTTCAAGATTCACAATCAATTGCTACTCATAAGATAATGAAATAGAGCAATTATTAAGCTTATGCATCGGTATTTGTTTATTCCAGTCCTGCAAATTTTTATGCAGAAGCTACCATGTATCAGTCTTGTTCTGCCTGCCAAACATGGCTGCAAACACTCGTGGATGTATATAAAATAGGTTCTGCATTAATCTAAAAGAATAAGATAAGATTCATGGATCCAAACTCCATGGTATAGAATATGATAGGTGATTTCTTTGTCTGGGAGGCATGGTGGCATGGTACTTTCTGTGACCATATTATAACAGAACCACTTGCAGACATTAATCTCATAGATTGTCTCAAAACTTGCAACATGACAGTTGATACAGATCAAGATGGAAGGCATTGTTCGTGTTCAATATCTCCTCTTTATATAAGAGATGCAATCTGATGGGTTAAGCATCAAACACAACAACTTGTGCATTCACTTACTCAAAAACCTTTCTTCTGTAGACGACTACAAATGGCTTCTTTCCATCTCCGCTCGATCAGCTTGCCTGCAAGATCTCATCCTCTAGTTTTATGTATCGAGGAGCAGTTGTTCAAGTTAAAGGCATCACAGTCTTCATCAATAGGCCACAAATTGGCTAGCCTTAAAAATTTGTTCGAGTGCATCGATGATTTACTTCAACTGCCTGTCTCCCACCTCTCCCGTGATAGGCAAAGTCAATGTGTAGAGGAAGCATTGAATGGATCACTGGATCTATTGGATATGTGCAACACTACAAGAGATTTTTTCTCACAAATGAAGGGATGTGTGCAGGAACTTCAATTATCTCTCCGCAGAAGAAAAGGTGGAGATTATGGCTTGACAAGTGAAATTGATGCATACATGGTATCTAGAAAAAGGTTGAACAAAATGGTTAGCAAATTTCTAAGAAATTTAAAGAGAAAAGAGAGGAAATGCACAACAGGTTCCTTGGAGGAGAATTCCAGCTTGACAAACATGATTAGCATGCTAAGGAGTGCTGAGGAAATCAGTCTTGAAGTGTTTGAGTCCATTTTATCTTTCATTTCTCATCAGCCTATAGCAAAATCAAAGACCTCTGGCTGGTCAGTTATCTCAAAATTGTTGCAGAACAAACCTGTATTTAGCAAAGGAAAAGTCGAAACCAATGAAGTGGAGAAGAATGCTGAACTGCTTGTTCTCAAGTCAAGCAAAGACATTTTTGCAAGTGCAAAATGTACTGAAAAAACTAGAGGCATTGGAGTCAAGCATTCAAGAAGTTGGGGAGGAGCTAGAGTTTGTCTACAGGAAACTATTGAAAACTAGAGTTTCCCTCCTCAACATGCTAAATCATTAATGGCATTGCTTCCATTGACTCTTTAACACAATTTTGTATAATATAGTTTTGTCTGAAATTGCACATATATATATATACACCTACAAGTGAATGAAAATTAATACAAAAATGTAATTCAATGCTTCTCTCAATTTGCCATTCTCTTTCTCTATGTTAATATATATTTTGATAATTGTGTCCTTCATTGAAGAGTAGTTCAACTTGAACAATTTTTTTTTTAACAAAAAGAAAATCAAAGCCAATGCTAGTTATGTTTCATGAAATCAAAACCAAATTTGTCAATTACAGATAGTGACATCTTTATAACTTCATAACCAGGCAATAATGGCAGCGCGAATTGGAGAAACTATATGGTTCTTTATCATGACTTCTTGTTCTTGTTCTGCCTAGGATAGAACTGCATAGAAACTGTCATACATTTGAATGTTTTTAGTCAGTGAACCAAAGAATTTCGATACTAAGCAAAACCATCTGCACAATCAGTTCAAAACAGAAACAACTAGTACAAACAAAGAAATAAACTAAGAAACTGTTCTAAGCTTCACAGAACTAAAATTCTCTCCACAGTATTCTCAGTAGACCAAAAAACATAGTGAAAAACTCTTCTTTTTCTGTCCAGCCAAAGGAAGTAAAAAGTAGCAGCAAAATAAAATTTTCTGATTTCTGCTTTTGCCTTTAGTCATCTTGATAAACCAACTAATCTCTCTCCAAATAAAAGGAGGTCTATAAATGGTGCAACGAGGCATAACCTGAGTCCATATATCACAAACATTAGAAAAAAAATAATCCTCCATTGCTGCATTTTGTCTTTGGTATGAAGCTTTCCATGAAAAGCAAGCCATGAAATGAAACAATGCCTAGGAATACAATTGTAGAACCAAACCAGCTTACTCCAGCAGACTGCAGGCAAAGAGGGACTAATAGCCTGCCAAGCACGTTTAATGGAAAATTGGCCATTAGAAGTCTTCAGCCAGAAGATTCCATCAGCAATAACAGGATTGAGAGTGAAATTCTGTTGAACATATTGCCACAGGGAGTCAGTAGAAGGATCCAGAGCAATGTGGAACATCTAATTACCCTGATGCAACAAATAAAAAACCTTGGTTGTTCTAGGAACTTCGGAATCCTGAATTTCTTTGCTGGAAATAATTTGGAGTAATCAGACTGCATATTTTTTAAAAAAAATTATAATTTGTACTAAACAAGATGAAAAGACCAATAGAATTTCTTTATATGATCCATAGATATATAAAAATTAAGTCATTGCAAGTAGGCTGATCTTTTACAAGAGATTTAATTACTTTATTTTTACATCTGCCCCTTATATATTTCTCATTGTTGGGTCAACTGGATTCTAATCACCACATCCGTGATTGCATTGTTAATTTGATTACAATCAATGAATTAGTAAAGCAAAGACATCAGTTTTTCACAGCTTCAAAATGTCATGAAAGGATTAGAGGCATCGGAGTCGAGCATTCAAAATGCAGTATAGGGGGTGAATTCTACAGCAACGTTGTTATAATACCGTTAAATAACATGGTTTAATCTAATGGTGAATAATAACTTCATTTAATCCAACAGTTTTTAATATTATCTAATCCAATGATGAATAATAACTTTTATCTAATCAAATAGTAAATTATTAATTACGACACTATAATATAATAATGTAAACAACACTATAGTATTCACTGCAGTATAGGAGCCAGAGGGCATTAATAGGCAATTGGTGAAAAACAGAGTATCCATTCTCAATATCCCAGATCATTGTTGGTGTTGTTTCCAAATACTCATCTCCAACACAATTTTTTGTTTTAGAACTTTAACCCAACTTGTAAATATGTACATAAAGATTGGAAGTCAATATACATACATATTCAGATGAAAATTTAGCTCGATTTTCCGCTGTTTTCCTCTCTAAATTCATCATATCTCTTGACAATCTTATAATTTATAACAGTGTGAGATTTAAGAATTCAAAATGTATATGTGTTGTTGAGAAGCATCAAAGAAGGCAGTACAGCAATAGCAATCACGCATGGTCATTATTTCTTACACCAACAGATAAAATAACAACAAACAATAAATTATGACATTGTTACAAAAGCAAGCTAAATGCTAGCATAATAGAAAAAAAAAAGTCTCCAATTATGCTTTTGTGGTGAAATCGAAGTTGAAGCAAGTAGTTTGCCTAGACAAGAGTGAATTACTGAACCCAAGTCTTGAAGTTCCAAGATCAAACTGTAGAAGATTGTCCTCCAATTGACTATTCAAGTCCTTGGATTTTCACCTCCATCAACGAGCCCAAGACACAACACATCTCTGTTCCCTTCCACCATTGAATTAGCACCTTTAATCCTCCAGAGTACATTATTGCTCTGCAACACTAGATCAATAGAAGGCACAGCTACACCAAGTGCGAGAACCAACAATTTTGGTCTAGTCGTAGCAAGCCCCAAAAAGTGCAATTGAAGCCACTCTAGGCACATCATCCATCTCCTTAACAAAAGCATTAACAACAGCATTAAAGATTGTTGTCTGCATAACAGTGTAAGGGTTTACAGTACTAATCTTGGTTCCACCAAAACCTTCCTTGTTAATGGAAAGCAATGTTGTGTTCAATGGAAGTGCATTTCCATTGATCTTGATGGACCTAACTCCAATGAAATATTCAGAAGAAGGATCGCCTTGAAAGAAAGCAGCTGCTGTGCTTACTGGGTTGAGTATCAATGGGGTGTAAGTGATTCTGAAGCATCAAAACCTGGACGCAAAACATAAGGCCCGTCTCCATAGAAAACAACACCCTTAGCTGTAGTGGAAGAGCTCAAGCAAATGGCAAACTTCCTGTCGAAGCTAAAAGCAGCAGAGAATTGGGAAGGTAAAGAAACTTTAGTCCTTCCAAGACAAGCCATACCCGTACACCACTAGGAAGGCCGTCTAGGATAAACTTAGGGGCACAAGTGAAGAGATATTTAGAGACCCAAACAACTCTACCTGGATTTGATCCATCAGTAGCTTGGATCGAAACAACATCCTGACCAAGCTCACCATCAGTTCGAACATTTTTTACAGTGTTGTCAGCTAGGAAGGCGCATGTATTGTTGTTGCACCCTGGCCTTGGTTCTGAGAAGCAAGCAGTAATGCAGCCATTTGCATTAGCAAGGGAGCATTGGGCTGCGTTGCATCGTGCGGTTTTATAAGTAGATGATACGTAGTCCTCACAATTAACCCATATATATAAACCACCAAGATCAAGAATCAGTTGCTCAGGTACAAGAGGAGTTTTTTGGTTGATTGGGCAAGGTAGAGGAGACTTGATGGGCGTTTTGATACAGGAAGGACTAGTGCTTTTGGCCTGCAGGATGTTTGTGCTGTGGATAGGGAAACGATGAATAAGAGGATGGAGCAAAAGAGAAACAGATTACGAGAGAAAGCCATTGTTTGTGTTACGGATACAGAGAGTTGAGCTGATGGGCAGGGAAGCATTGGGTTTCAATGCCTATTTATATCTTTGGATGATGGTTTGTCGGGGACTTCATCAGGTCCTATGACGGCTTAAAAAATGGTGAGCTAGTCTTCCAAATTGACCAATATTTATATTTCTTTTTACAATACAAATTTTCCACCCGTCAGATGAAAAGTTACTTTTTTTTTTTTTTTTTTTTTAATATGCAAATGAAAAGTAGGGATGGAGTCTAAGCGTTCAAAAGTTACCTTTTTTAAGAATATGTAACATCTCTTGACAAACAAAATATTGAAATTCAGTTTCATGGAGTCATTTTTTCTCATCAAAATTTACGAATCAAATGCTTAACAACTTTTACACTTGAATAGAAGCGTCCTAAACAAGAATGTGTATTTTTTAAAAAAATTTTATTGATGGTATATTCCATGCTTTCAATGTTTTATATATAATTTTTATATTTATATTATTTACTTTTTGCAATCACATAATAATATATGAAATATCAAATATGGTCTTAATAATAACAACATCTATATGTTTAATTATTCTAAATATTATTACATGATTATACAAAATGATATATATATATATATATAGTGTTGCTAGAAATTTAGTGATGTGATTATAAAATTACATTTTTTCTTGCATAGTAATAATATTATATTACTAAATTATACTTTTTTTAAAAAAAAATATGAATTTTTTATTCATATAATAAATTTAATATAACTTGATATAAATATAAAATTCGTCACACTTAAAAAGAATAAAACCATATTCCTTATAACTTGTCTTGAAAATTTTCAATTATATTGATGGAAGTTTATAACTTGTAATTTGGCAATAAATATGTTTCACACTATCAACTTATAAACCTTATGAACAAGTTTGACTGAAAGAAAAATAACAACAAACTACTTATCAATCATACCAAAACTTTCAAAAAAGAATTTAGGGTTGCAATTGAAATAGAGATGACACTGCAATTTGCTTGTTAGTTTGAGTGGATAGATTGAGAAACCTAGACGACTGAAAAAGAGGAAAAGGTTGGACGGTTTTAAATGTCCAACTCTCACTTATTGATATGTGTAATTCACCCTCTAATTGACTTTCATAGAAAGACCTTCAAGTAAATATCGCGAATAATACAAGGGTTTAAAAATGATAAAATTTAGTTTAGAGGCTCAAGAGCATAAATGCATAAAATTCAGGAACCATTGGATAGATTTTGCCTAATGATTAGTATAATGAGGAGTTATGTTTAGGGTATCCTTGTTTATTTGTTTGTTTTTTTATATTGATATAAAATTTATGTACAGAAAATGAATGAAAAATATTATAAAAAATAAATAATAGTAATATTATGTATTTAAAAATTAAAGTGAAATGTAGTTTAATATATCTATCAGGTTTGAATTTGTGAAATTATTTTCATAAATATGAAAATTAAATTAAATAAGTATATGTAAATTTAATAAAAAAAATATAAAAAACATTAAAATTTTATACTAAAATTTGAAAATAAAACAGGCCAAATAAGCTCTTAAGCTATGACACTAAAGGTATGATGAGATACTATACCTATTAATGTTTTAGGCAAGTGAATAGTACATGTAGCTCGTAGGTCATTTTGTTTAAAGAAATACAAAATTTGATTAGATAAATATAAAAAGTAAACAAAAATATTATAAAAATAAATAAATCAATATCAATATATATAATTAATTTCAGTCTCAAATTTAATTTTAGATGAGTATTTATTATTTGTCAAACAATTATATTAGTAATATAATATTTTTGACAAATGTAATACAATATATTTTTATTTTTTTTGTGGCAAGTAAATTAATAATTAAATATTTAATTTTTTTAATTAATTAAAAATTAAAAATTTTAATAGTATAAAAAATTCTCTACACAAAAAAAATTTAAAAAAATTTAAAATTTTTCACATTTGTCCTTTTTAGGACTTTAATAAAATAAGTGTTTAGTTTTCTATATAATAAAAAATTTTAAAACTAAAAAATATTATGTAATAACAATAAATATTAAATTTATTGGAAATTTACTAATAAATTATATCTACTAGTAATGATAATATTACTCATCGCAGTGTAGGGGGATGGTAGATGGCCTGGTGAGGACACTAGAAAGAAATTTATAGCTAAAGCCATGGTTGACGACGAATATGGTGATGGAGGAAAGGTTTTGATTAAATTAGAGGCACCAACGAAAAGGTTAAATTACTGAACTCGCAACTCCGTTCATCATGGTCGCTGGATTATACATGAGTACCGTTTGCCTTAGATCAACCCTGGACTGGTGTTGTGTCGTTCGAGAAATAAGGGCTCTGTCTCTACTAGTGCTAGTGCCGGGGCAGAAAATCATGCAACGGTGGCTGTTGAGACTGAGCAGTGTGTTATGGAGAAAGCAATAATGGGTCCATCCAAGAAGAGGAACGTTGACGATGTTTCTTATGGGTTTGTGAATTCTGAGATGTTTGCAACTGATGATCAATGTTCCTTCATTCTTTTCTCAATTTATGAGTCCAACTGGGATTACTCTATCTGGATTAACCTCATTTGATTTTAATTACTCTATCTGGGATTACTCAAAATCTGCAAGAGTGTATTATTCATTTGATGTCTGATTGACATTATCATAAGGTATGCACTGTAACCGCAATACAAAACGACATCGTTTATTTCTCATTTAAGCACACCTTTCTTATAGAAAACGCCACCGTTTCTCCTTTATAGGTTGCTTCCTCGAGCTCTTCTCTTTCACATTGCCCCTCAAGGTGAGCATATATATTACTTATGTTCTTCTTGGTAATCAGATAACTAAACTGTCTAGGATGAAGAGCCTTAGTAAACACATCTGCAACCTACTCATTAGTTCTCACATGCTTGGCTTCAATCTCCTTAGCTTGTATCTTCCCTCTTATATAATAACAATCCATCTCTATGCGTTTGGTCCTTTCTTGAAAGATCAAATTCTTAGCAATATGAATTGTTGAGATGTTGTCACAAAATATGTAAGCTAGCCTTTCATAATCAACCTTAAGATCTTTCAACAGAAAATCCAACCAGACCAACTCATTAGTGGTTGAAGTCATCGCCCTATACTCTGCTTCAGCCGAGCTCCTTGCAACAGTACTTAGTTGTTTGGATCTCTAACTAATCAGTGACTCACCCAGAAAAACACAATATCCTATTATGGATTTTCTAGTCTCTCTACAAGCACCCCAGTCACCATCAGTAAAAGCTCTTAATCTCAACTCTGATTTAGTTGGAAAATAGATTCCCTGACCTAGAGCTGCTTTCAAATATCTAAGCACCTTCAATGTTGTATCAAAATGTACCCCTGATGGTTTATCCATGAATTTAGTAAGTACATGAACAACACATGCATTGTTTGGCATTGTCAAAGTTAAGTACATTAGTTTCCCATCAACTTTCTATACTTATAAAATTCTTGTAACGTTGACTCTATATGCATAAGTTGATGGTTCACTTGTATTGGAATTTTTGAAGGTTTAGCAGCACGCATCCCATATTCCTCTAATAATTCCAACACAAATTTTCTTTGGCAAATAGTTATTCCCTTGTTAGACCTTGCAATCTTTATGCCAAGAAAACATTTAAGTTGTCCCAAATCCTAGAGCTTGAAACTATTGCTTAGCAGCTCCTTTACCTCATGCAATAACTTTGAACTACTGCTAGTAATAGCTACGTCATCCACATTCACCAAAAGAGCCGCAAAACTCGATTCACTATTCTTGGTGAATAATGAATAATCTGCTTTAGAACAAACAAAACCATTTTTGACCAGACATTCAATGAGCTTCAAGTTCCACTGTCTTGAAACTTGCTTTGGCCCATATCTTGAAACTGGTAACCTTGAGGAATGTCCATGTAAAGTTCCTCATCAAGGTCTCCATTAAGAAAAGCATTATTGACATCTAACTGAGCTAAATGCCAACCATTGATTGCAGCCAATGCAAGGAAAAGTTTAACTGTGGTATGTTTCACAACAGCGCTAAAGTTCTCCTTATAGTCAAACCCATACTTCTGAGTGAACCCCTTAGCCACCAATCATGCTTTATACTTGTCTAAAGTCCCATCAGAACGAAATTTGGTCTTGAAAACCCATTTGCAACCTATGGGAACCTTGCCATCAGGTAACGGAACAATAGAGCGGGTACCATTCTCCACTAAGGCATTAAGTTCAGCTTTGATAATTACAACCCATTGAGGATAAAGAATAGCTTGTTCATAAGTGGTAGGGTCTAGAGAAGAAGAAATAGAACAAATAAATTTGTGGTACGAAGGGGATAATTTGGTATAGGACAAAACATAAGAAAGAGGATAAAGGACTAAGGAAGCTTGGGAAGGATGAGAAAGATTGTGATGATAATCTTGAAGGTATGAAGGTGCTTTAATGATTTTAGAACTTCTTTTAGGACTAGTAACAACTGGTAATAGACAAGGAGACGAAGAATGAGATATAGATGGAAAAAGAGAGAAAATAGGTGAACTGCTGGGAAATGCCACATCAGATGGTGAACGCTGATGATCAGAAATGAAATTAAATGATTGAGGAAATACGTGATCAGAAATAGAAGAAGGAATGACAGGTAAAACAAGGTTGTAAAATGGAGACGGGTGAGATGAAGACAAAATGGAGGTATGAAAGGGAAATATATGCTCATGAAATGTGACATCTTTAGAAATGAAGGTAACATGATGATCTAAATTCTAAAGCTTATAACTTTTAACACCCATGGGATAGCTAAGAAAAATGCATTTCCTAGCTCTCAAGTCAAACTCAGTTCGATGAGAAGTATGATTGACAGTAAAACAGAGACAACCAAAAGATCTTAAAATATGATATGAGGGTGGTTTATGATGCAAAAGTTCAAAAGGAGTTTGTGGATGAACAGATGAAGAAGGAATTCTGTTGATGAGATATGTAGCAATTAAAACTGCATCACCCCAAAATTTTAAAGGCAAATAAGCATGAAACAGTAAAGTTTTAACAACATTAAGTATATGTTGGTGTTTCCTTTCAACTTTCCCATTTTGTTGGAGGGTATAAACACAACTAGTTTGATGAATAATGCCTTGGGAATAATAAAATGAAGGGAAAATAAATTTTGATCCTTGATTAATTATGATGATTTTAACAAATTTTTGAAATTAGGTTTTGACTAAAGAACAAAAATATTAGATCCAATGTTGAGTCTTAGATTTATGCTTCATCAAGAAAGTCCAAGTACATTTAGAGTTATCATCCACAATTGTAAGAAAATAATGATTTTTGTTAAGAACAGGTTGAGCATAAAGCCCCCAAATGTCTATATGAACCAAATCAAACATATCATCAACATGTTATATAGAATGTGGAAAAGGCAATCTTTTCTGTTTAGCCATTGGATAAGCAACACAAGGACTAGAGTTCATGACATTAACAACATTAGAAAACAAATGTTGAAGAGTGGGAAACTTATTCAAAGCTATATGACCAAGTCTATGGTGCCATACATCAGCAGAAACAACTATGGCAGCCAAAGCAAGGTTATGAACAGTAGACTCTCTAACAGAACTACCTAATTGTAGAAGACAGAGCCCTTGAGAAACTTTAGCCAGTCCAATCATCTTCCAAGAGGATAGGACCTGGATAAAGCAATAATTGTGAAGAAAAATGAGACAAAGTTGTTTATTAAAAGTCAATTTACCAACTGAGATGAGATTAAAAGTGAAGGAAGGAACATAAAGGACATTGGGTGAAGTAATAGTTGGAGTAAGAACGACAGTTCCAATGTGCGACACTTTGACCCTCCACCATTAGAAAGATTAACAAAATAGTTATCAACAAAAACATAAGAGGAAAATTGTGCTAATAAACAAGCTATGTGGTCTGTGGCACCAGTGTCAACTATCTACGATTCCACATGAGTTGGATTGCAATAAAATTTTCAATAAGTTGGCATTGGTAGCAGAAAAAATAGAAGACTACATACCTGCCACATTACTGATATGTGCTGTATATGAGTTATCATTATCTGTTTTGTCTTACTCATTCAACATGTTCATGAGCTTTTGAATTTGATCCTTTGTCAGAGTTAACTGAGGCATCACTATTTTAGGTTCCAAAATAGTAGAATTAACAAAGTTTTGATTAGAGGTGACTTTTACTCGCTCACTTGACAGATTACCACCCTGTTTGTTCTTAAACTTAAAGCCTGGTGGAAAACCATTCAACTTATAACATTGCTCTCGAAGATGCCTATACTTTCCATAATAAGTACAAAACAAATCATTCTTCTTTGTCTTCTTAAGAACCATTGCAACAAACTCATTAGAATTTTAGAATTGACTGAGCAAGGATTTCTAGTTTTCTTTATGAATAACCATATTATATGTTTGATCTAATGAGGGAAAAGGCTTCATTAAAATGATATGAGACCTTAAGGCCCGATAGTTCTCATTTAGGTTATTAAGGAACCTGAATACATCATCTTTCTACTGTTGATCAATGAATTGTTGGAAACAACTTTAGCTACACTGGAGAGTGATCAGAGGTAGCAGCAACCAAATTATATAAGCGAGCATGAGGAAATTTCATCAACCAAGAAGAAGCTGTAGCCCTGTCCAACCGCTCCTCCACACCATTAGGAGTCCCAAGACTTCTACTTAAAGTGAACTGATGTCCCTCCAAAGGGATATCAACCAACATGCAATCAAAGATGGTCTCTCTAAAACCACTCAATAAAGAAGTGGGATGAGTGAAATGGCCTCTCTTATCCGCATCATACATTAGGTCGTTGTAGTCACTAATAAAAACCCATGGAAAAGAAGATCGAGTGCTCAGATGACGAAGAAAATCCCAAGCAGCATGACGCCGAGATCTTTCCGGAAAGCCGTAATACCCAGTAAGTCTCTAACAAAACCCATCTTCAAAGATCTCAACATCAATATGATTCTGAGAGTAGGTAAGTAAATTACAAGCACCTGCCTTTTCCATAACATAGCCAAGCCCCCTCCGCTATCCAATCTGTCAACCAAAAACACCCAGCGTAATCAAACCTGCGTTTCAATTCTTCAATTTTATGTGAATGAACTAAAGTCTCAATTAAAAAAAAAAAAAAATTGGCTTACGAGATCTAATGATTTCGCTTAAAGCTAGGACTGCTCGGGGATTGCCAAGGCCCCGGTAGTTCCAGCTAAGGCAACTCATTGCTCTCGGAAGGCCTGCTAAGCAGGACCCACTGTTGGATTAGTTGGTGTCAAAGGCAAAGAACTGCTACTGTCTAAATCCCCTGACATAGCAGTATTAGATAAATGTCGACTGTCATCAACTTCAATAGTCTGTCGTTTCCTTCTATTCACAGCCAAGGGATAATTTGTAAAAGAATGTAAAAAAAAATTAGTAAAAGATGGTGAAAACATTTTTATAAAATTGAGGTATATTAAAACTTATTTAATAAATATAGGTGATCAAACGGGTTCATTCGCTAGTAAACTAGCGAGCATCACTGTATAACGATTGTGATTTACGTGTTGTTAATCAATAGCGTGTTTACAATTTATAGTGACAGATAAAATAATTAAAAATAATAATTTATAAATTATTCCTAATAAAAATGTGTCAAAATAATACAATTCTAGTTATTTCGTGATTCATGAGAAATTTATCTTCTTTTACAATAGTCTATTAATTTTATGGCTAATATAATATAATTATAATATTTATTTAATTAATATAACATTTATATTTAATTTTTAATTAAGGTGAAAATAAAAATATTAATTAAAATAAAATAAATAATATAATTCTAATTCTAATATTAATTAGAATATTGAATATTAAATTTTAATTAGAGTATTGAATATTTAATATAATATTTAATTTATTAATTTAATATATTTAAAATTGAATATATTTATATTTATTTCAATTTTAATTTAATATAATAATAATATAATTAGAATATTTTCAATTATTTTGTCCACTATTATAATAGATAAACTATTAGTTTGTCAGTAAAACTAGCGAATAAAAAATAATTAATAGCAGGTAAATCATTGTCATTGCACAATGACGATCACCAATTTAACTAGCACACGAACCGTTTAATTGCTCTTATTTACTAAGTAGATTTTAATCCACCTTAATTTTATAAATATTTCCTCCCCCCCCCCCGTCTTTCACTAATTTTCTTTTACACTCTTTTACGAATTACCACCGCAGCCAACTCAAGCCCATCCTCCTTCCATATCAGAGCCTACTAAGACATCAGAAAAATTATTTTGTAATGCTGACGTGGGCATGGACCCTATTGCATGTTGGTTCCCATGCAATAACGTCCCAGCTTTTAAATTTCAATCCCCCATTTCATTGTCACCTTCAACAACCGCACCCTTATCCTTAGCAACAGAAATGTGTCCATATTGAACTCTCATACTGGCCTGGGGTAATTTGCAAAATAGTGTAAAAAAAAAATAAAAAATTAGTTAAGGATGTTTAAAAAAATATTTATAAAAATAGAATAAATTAAAACTTATTTAATAAATAAGAGCGGTCAAAGTAGTCCATCCGTTAATTAAATTAGCTAATATGTACCATTAAATACATGTGGTTTACCAATTTAATTGACAGACTAAAAATTTGTCTGTCATTTAGAGTGGTAGATAAATAATTAATATTATTATTAAATTAAATTAAAATTTAAAATATTAAAATAAATACAAAATTAAATATATTAAATATTATATTAATATTCAATATTCTAATTAAAATTAAAATTTAATATTTTAATTAATATTAGATTCAATAATTATAATTATATTACTTATTTTTATTTGTATTAATAAATTAAATATAAATATTACATTAATTAAATAAATATTATATTAATATTATATTAGCAATAAAATTAATGAATTATTCTAAAAGAAGACAAATTTTATGTGAATCATAAAATGAGTAGAATTACATTATTTTGACCACTTTTTATTAAAAATAATTTGTAAAATATTTTTTTTCATTAGTGATAATTTTTAAAATATTTTTTTGCAATTATTATATTCGTCATTATAATTGTCAAAATAGTGCAATTATAATCATTTCATGATTTACAAAAAATTTATCTTTTTATACAATGATCCATTAATTTTATGGCTAATATAATATTAATATAATATTTATAATTATTTATTAATTAACATAAAAAATAAAATAAAAATAAGTAATATAATTATAATTATAAATATTGAATTCAAAGATTAATTAGAATATTAAATATTAAATTGAATATTAATAAAATTTTAAATTTTAATTAGAATATTGAATATTAATATAATATTTAATATATTTAATTTAATATATTTAAAATTTAATTTAATTTAATATAATAATAATATCAATTATCCGTCAATCACTCTAAGTGACTGACATACTTTTGGTCCGTCAGATAAATTGACGAATCAAGTGAATTTAATAGTACATTAATAAACAGTGATATCTACTAGTTTGATCGATAGACAGACTTTTTTAACCACCTTTATTTGTTAAATAAGTTTTAATATACCCAATTTTTATAAATTTTTTTTTTATCATCTTTCACTAATTTTTTATTTTTTTACACTATTTTGCAAATTACCCCACTGGCCTGCCCACCTATCACCGGTTCCTTCAACCATCGCTCACCACCCGTTGCTCCACCTGTCTCCTAACAGTTGCACGCAGATCCTAATCCCATCACCTCACAGTTGAGTCATCAGGCAACTCAAAAAGTTTAGAACAAAAACGATCAGAGTGTCCAAGTAAGCGACAAAGAAAGCAAAAGGTAGGGAGTTTCTCATCCTTGAACTTAACTTCAGAAAGAGAACCCCCAGGCCGTTTGATCCTTTTATGACGTTTCAATGGAGTACGAACATTAAATTGCACCTTAATAAGCATATAGGTCCGCCAACCACCCAGATTATTACTGGCATTACATTCCATAAATTGACCAACAAAATTCCCTAATTGCTTCCCAACAGCGTCGGTCATAAACCCAACTGGCAAATCGTAAATTTGCGCCCATAAAAGCACATGGAACAGCGGAACAGACTGAGCAATATCACCCCTACAAAGACGTTCAAGAATAAGCAAGTAACCATAAAAGACGCATGGACCCGATAGGAGAACCCTCTTCATATCATATTTGTGATAAAATTCAAAATCAAAAAGATGGGGATTGATTTCTGATACTGTAAGCCCTTTGCTCGGCTGCCAAATGCTAGCCATTCTATGTTTCGTGGCTTGAAAGTTGATCACCTTATCGGCAAGAAATCTACCGACCAGACAGTAATCTACAATTGCAGGCCCCAAAGGAGGGGCGTCATGAAGCTCAAATGCCTCATCTTCAGAGAGGACAAGATCGGCAAGGCTTGAATCCATGAGAAAAAAGAACCAGAGATACCTGAATGCACCATGGGAAAAACAGATTCTCAACAAATGAGAGAGAAGCAGACTCCCAACGATGAGAGAACAGCTGCCTTAGTTATTAACAAGTTTTTTTTTATCACCAACTTTTTATTTTGACAATATTATGCGAAATTTTTTACACCACATATAGAAAGAAAGAGAGAGAGAGAGAGAGATTCATAATCTTTTTTTGTTGATCTAGTATATTTTATGCATTGAAATGTTTATATGGCATGTCTCTTTTCTGTTACATGACATTACATTTATTCTAAGTTAATTTCATTTTTTATTTGGCTTGTTCGATCTACAGTGATGTTAACGTGAAATTAATTTCAGTAATGTATTAGAAAAAAAGTGATAAGTGGTGAAAATATTATTTTTGTTAAAAAGAAGATTTTTTTTAATTGCTGTATTTATTTAGATAATTTTTTTATTGTTAAACATTAATAAAAATAATAAATAAATTATACACATGAATAAAAATTTATTAAGATATAATGAAATTATTAAACTATTTTAAAAATTACACACAAAAAAATTATATAAAATTTTTATGTGATTCAATAATAAAATTATAAAAATTAATTATATATATAATTATAAAAATGAAAAATTTGATATTCAAGCTTTAAATGGAGCACATGATGATAACAAATGAAATTAATTTCATATATAACTCAATAAATATACAATGGTATAATTTGAAATTTTTTTAAAGAATGATTGGGGCACAATTTATCTTTGTTATCGTAGTCATTAAACTATAATTCGAATTTTATGATGGTTAAGATTGTGAATTTTCAAGATGAAAATATTTTTAAAATAATTTATTATATATAAATATTATTATTAACATATATTTTATTTTGACATGTAAAATTAAAATTAGTTTTATTTTTAAAAAAATGATGAATTCTCTCTCGTTTGAACAAACAAATTTTGAGATAATAATGAGAATTAAAAAAATTAATTAGAGAAGATATGGATTGTTATTAAGGACAAAAAATGATATTATATTTTTTAATTATATTTATGTCTTTTAATAAATATATATGTAAAAATATAAGTTTTCATTTTTTGAACTTAAATAGTCTTTAAATAATAGAAAAAGGGGGGGTGGGGGTTAAATTAATTTAAAATATTAATTTGGACTAACATGCACTTTTTAAAAAAATTCAGGAAACAGTTGAAATTTTATCTATTAAAAATTCATGAAAAAACTTATTTGAAATATTTATATTAGTTTAGTGACTTTGATGTTAAAAAAAAATAATTATATAACTATTATAGAAATTGAACTATAATTCAATGACTATAAGTGCAAATTACCCTCTAAAGATCCTTAAAATTTATGTATTTACATCCTTGAGCCTTTACATTAAATTTTATTATTTGTAAATTCTTATACTATGCCCATTATTGATATGAATCCCTTCTATTAACAAATCTATAAAAAGCTCATTTTTTCCTTAGTTATATAATAAAATTTTCATTATTACCAATAAAATATTTATTTCCAACCAAAATCACCTAAATTTGCACAAGCTTCAATAACAAAAGTAAATGTAAATTTATTTGTTTTGACCCTAGATTCAAGAAGTCTCAAAAATAGTTTCATAACTTCAACCCCAAATCTAATATCAATTCAAAAATGAATTAATGTGACTTTTCAAATATGAAACCACAACAAAAATAAAGCATTAAGTAACTAAAAAGGCATATACATAATCTGCTAATGGAGAAGATAGAGGATTTCCTTTTTAATATTATGTTAATATAGAAATTTGAGTAAATTTCACTCGTTTCTCCAAATTTGTCAGGAATGAACAAAATGGTGAATAAATTTTAAAATATCACTTAATTCCTTGTAGTCTTCGAATTACAACACACCATTATATCATATGTTAATTGTGCAAATGAAATCATAGATAGGTTGACACATGGATTGTAAATGTCAAAAATTAGCCAACTATGTCATTTTTTCTCTTTAAAAGACTCTCCCCAATGATTTTTTTCTCACTACACCACACCTCACCTCACCTCACTCACTCTTTCATTCTTATAGCAACAAATACTTCATACACTGCCTCTCTCCTCCATCCTTGGAATAAGATGATGTTGACATTCAAATGAGACATTGGTGCTCCATTATATGTATACGACCAAAAAGCGCCATTGAGAACTTTTTGGACTAATGATAACCCTGTGATAAAATTTTATAACTGTGACAATTTTGGGATAAGTTTTTATTTTTTGTTTTCATTCCTTGATATGGTTAGATTCACTTAAAACAATTTTGTGATTATGGTATATTTGCATACCACTCGTGGTGCATACAGGTTTTTTTTTTTTTTTTTTATAGGTAGATCCTATGGTGCTAGATGGTCCAAAGAATGTTATTAATGGGTTGCTTTGTGAGATTGAGAGGTTGGAGAAAACGAATAGAAAATTGAAGAAGAGACTGAGAGATTCATCAACTACTAAATGGGTTTAAAGTGTTGCAGACTTGGGTATGGGGATTCCATTTCAGTGTTCATAGATTTGGGAGAAGAAAGAAATGAGTTGAAGATGAAGAAGGGAAAAGAGAAATAAATTGTAGAGAAATGTGTGGATTGGGTGGTAATGAATGTGTTGTGTAATCTTCTTTTCTTTGCAAAAATGAAATGAAATGTAGAATTGTTGCATATGTTGTTATTCTAAAATATCAATTACTTAATTAGATTTTGTTGTTATTGTTGTTGTTGCATATGCCTGGTGAACTCAAAAATACAAAACTTGTAAGACCCGTAGTGAGCTCAAAATATAGAACCTATAAAAGTTGCAAGTAAGACCTATAATTCTCAAATAGATTTTTGACACTAAATATATCCTATAATTTTTAAAGCTATTAACACTAAATACATTACATTTTTTAATGCAACCAAAAATAGAATAAAAATATGAAACATAACAATAATAAATATATCCTGTAATTTCCATAATGCCTATAAAATATAAAAGAAATATGGAATATAATCATTTAAAACCCGTATAAAACATAATTATAGTAAACTTAATTAGAATACACTAAAGACCTGATCTCCTGTTTATAAGAAAAAAAAGTAATAGACAATAGAAATATGAAAACTAACATTCATGTATAAATTTATGGCAATATTCAACCATTACATTGATCATAATATTAGAACTATTACATTAATCAGAATGTTTTCATTATGAAGCATATGAAGATCCTATTTCATATTAAAAACACAAAAGAACAAAATAACTTCCATATCATTGTAATGTTATGCAACATAATTACAATAAGTATGTCCCAAAGGCATATTCACGACCAAAAATATAAAAAATTCAAATCAAATATTTTTACTTTCTTGGACCAGGTCTTGCCACATGCCTAACCAAGTGACCTTTCCTAGTTAGAGCAATGCCTTCATTCATTTCACTTCATTGAGTAATGTTGCTCCTTTGGCTAAGATTAACTTCAAGTATAGTTTGATTAGTATCCTGCAATATAATACAAGTCATAAATAATAATTACACTTATATATATATATATATATATATATATATATATATATATAATTAATGAAAAAGCACAAGGCAGATAGCGGAAAGCTTACATCCACCTCAAAGTTATAGGATTGTTTGTTTGTGTTTCACTTCCTCCTTTATTACTAGGGCCAACGCTTGTGTTCCCAAATGTCTACACCAACACACACACACACACAAATATATATATATATATATATATATATATATATTAAACATGTTCACAAAAAAAATAAACAAGTCAATATGCAAACAATGAGTTAGACAATTACTTACCATTGACTTATGCCATCTTTTATTGTGGCCTTCTACACCATATTGTGAACAAGTCATAAACACTAATCCATTCCTACTCAGTTTGGTCCTTGCAATTTCCATTTCCTTCTCTTCAGCCTCCTTTCTTCTAGCTTTAGGCTTTCAACATCTTTTCTTCCTCACACATTGAGGTGCACAACACACAAACATTGGGTTAGACTAAGGCCACATCTCATGTCTATTAATAGGGTTTACACAATGGCTATAAACCTTAAACAAATGTTTCAACACTGTACAATTGATCCACATATGATTTAGGTTCTTCATGGTTCTTTAATATACATGATATAACGTGTATACAAGATATCCCTATCAACTCCCATCTTCTATAAGAACAAGTCCTCTAAGTCATGTTGATAATAAACTAGTTATCCCTCATTTTAACCTGAATATAGGATTGCCAACAAATAAAGTGAAATAGTTTCATGCTTAGTCCTTAAAATTATTTAATTTGTTTTTAGATTTTAGGGCACAAAGGACCATTGACTTTCTTAATATCTTCTCTCTTCTTATGTAATATTTTTCACTAGTTGAACCTTAATCATCTCTAACATTGTGATAATTGGTTTGTCTCTTACCTCCAATATGTAGTGGTTGAAGCATTCACAAATTTTATTTAAAAGAATATCACATTTGGCTATAGGTTTGAAACAAACTCTACTTCAATTCTCACAAGTTCTTGCCCTAATCCACTCCCTACATTATGCTCACAATTTTTCAATTTCATCTAACTAAAATTCCATTTTAGCACCATAACTTGCCCTAACAACATTCCACAACAAGTCCTTGTACTCTTTTCGCATGAATTTATCCATCACATTGGTCCACAAATGCCTCAAACACATTCTATGTTCAGAGTATGAGAACATTTCTTTAATGATATTAACAAGTCCCTGATTAAAAAAAAAAGTAATCATAATTAGTAATGGTAATTTATAGTAATATGGATTAAAATAACAATTAAAATAATGAAAAAAAAAGTGTATAATTATTGCCTTCCATTGATCAAACATAAATGTCCAATTGTGACTGTTGTACATTTGCAAGTCTTCTCTCAAAATCTTTATAAATGACTCCTAGCTTGCATTACATTATGTTTCTATAACTACCCATATAATTGGGAATATGCAATCATTTAGATCGATTCCAATTATTGCTAACAATTGGAAATCATACTTTCCTTTTAGCCAACATCCATCAAGGCAATCTAAAGGTCTACACCATTCTTTAAAAGCTTTCTAAAGTAGTGCTAGGCATATGTAAACCCTTTCAAACATTACCCTTTTCTTTAACAAACTCAACTGTGCTACTTGGATTAGTCCTAAGGATTTCAAATTTATATTGATGCAATCTCACGTACTGTTCTGTATCATCTCCATGGATTTTTTTTTCAAAGCTAAATCCTTGGCTCTCTAAGCTTTCATTCTTCCTATTATGTAACTGAAATCTCTCTACACTAAGGAATGTAAATTCCAAGTTGGATCATCCCTAAACTCATCCATGTACCGGTTAGCTAACCATTTGGCAATGCAATGGTAGTTACTATGCACCTTTCCGCACTTATGTGTTAATATCATCGTGATATGCATGTTAGAATTTTTTATGTGACTAATATTAATTATTGGTTTGTTTTAATTTTTTTTATAAACCGAACTGAATAATATGGTTTATTAATTAGTGGATAAGTCCAATTAAATTATAATCAATTGGGTTATGGGTCTATGACACCTTTAGTGAGCCGATATAGAAGACGGTCATATGTAAGCCTAATTTAACATAGACCTATGATGGGTAGGCCCGTTAAATTCATTATAAATAGGCTAAGTCTCTTCTCCTGCCTTTTAACCCTAACACTAGTTGCTACACCCATTAGTAGTCGTCTTAAGAGAAGATCAATGAGAGGAAGACTTAGCTTTTAATTTTCATTCTTCTGATCTTTTTTCTTGGTGTTTAATTCCAGTGATTGATACTATGGCTCAAAACAATATCAGATCTAATGCGTAAACAAGTACGAAATTTATTCCTGCTTAACTATTAATTAGTGTTCTAAATTTATGTGCTAGATCCTGAATAAATTTTTACATGTGGTATCAGAGCCTGAGATTGTACATGATTTAGAATCCTAAATATTTTGTATTGATTATTAAATTATGAGTTTATTTACTTGTTTGAATTAAAAAAAATTTAAAAAATTTTAAAACCAACAATGATGAACATGTTTTTGAATACTGCTAATACTGGCTAGAATATTGGAAGAAAAAAAAATTGGTACATGAAACACACAAATGAAACAAACTGTTAATATTGTATCATGTGGGACTAGAATATTGGAACAACAATCAAAACATCTCCCATTGTGGTCGAAGCCACAACCACAAGGTTAAGAGCCTTACGCTATACCGTCTGAGCTAGACAAGTTGTTTGATTAATCCCTTATGCGGGTAAGTTTTTGGACGAGCAAGTTTCTTTTATTAATCCTTCATCCATTTCAATTTTTTTTGTTCATCATGGTATTTTTCTTATTTCAATGATTATATATATATATATAGGTGGTTTATATATAGCTAATTATCAGTTTATTATTTAGTAATATTAATTTTGTGATCAAATAAATAAATAATAAATATTTGTTTTGCACATATATAAGATAATAATCATATATTTAAAATTAAGGTATATTGTGTTTGGTATCTTATATAAGTTTGATATATATATTTGCATTTGGTATATATTTTAATTGGGCTTTTATTAATCTCTAATTGAAAATAATTTTATGGGTTGATATGGGTGTTACCACCAAAGTGGAACATCCATTGAAATTCCTAAAGTTATTTTTAATTTTTAATTTTTGCGAAGAGATAATTCTAAATTAATGTATATAATAACCTACCCAAATGGGGTTATAAGATGCATTGATTTTGGGAGTGAGTATTGGAATGAAGCTATTGTGTTAAGAGTTGCATTTGTCTAGAGAGTCTATCTGTCCAAAAGGGATAGATTTCTTAAAAACTGGTGTAATCTCAATTGTGTGCTTCATAACTAGAAATTCTCTTGCATGTGCATATTCTGCCCAAAGGAAAATATGTAGTGATGCCAGAATTTTCTAGATTGTGTAAATTATAACTTTAATTTTGTACATAGCCCAATTCTAATACATACTTTTGTTTTATCTCAAACTGTCTCCTTTAGTCTCAATAATAGTACTACGACTATTAAAAACTTGGCTAGCACAAACTTTAAGAGGTGGAAAGAGGATATTTAGTTTGTTTTGGGAATGGATGAGATAGATTATGTCATTTATGAGGATGAGTTTGCTAAACCCACCAGTGAAAGCAATATCAAGGAAAAGGAATTACATGCTAAGTAAGAGAGACCTAATCGTCTTAGTCTTATGGCTATGAGGAAAACTATTTCTGAATACCTTAGGAGTAGTTTGCCCACTGATGTTACAACCAAATTTTTTATTACTATTGTAGAAGATATGTATATGATAAGGTTGAGGTTGGGACCCTTATGAGTCAGTTAACTAGTATGAAATACAACTATAGTGGGAGTGTGCAGATTACATTCTAAATATGATTCACTTTCAAACCAAACTTAGGGGTCTTAAACTTGATATTTCTGATGAATTCATAGTTCACCAAGGCTAAACACTTTGCCTCCTGAATTTAACCAAATCAAGATTGCCTATAACACCCAAAACACTACCTGGACCATTAATGACCTTATAACCAAATGTGATACTGAGGAAAAGAAAATTAAGAAAAAGAAGGGTGAAGTTGTCATGCTAATGACATAACTTAGGGTTGATCCTAAAAAGGATAAAGGTAAGTTTAAACCTAATTATTATGCTCCTAAGAAGAATTAGAATTTTAAATGGCATGGTAGGAGTTAAGCCAAGAAGGGTGGTGATTTTGGAATTGTCAACAAGAGTAAGGTAAAATATTTCTATTGTCACCAATTCATAGTGGCTAAAGAAGAATGAAGAAGAAGGCGTTCATAAGCAAATGAAAGCCAAGTGAAATGGAGTCCAAGCTTAGAATTGACAATAATTTAGAGATAGATGTCGAACAAGTTGGATTAGTTAGGTTAACATTAGAGTTTGGATTTTGTCTCTTTTTGGAGAACACCTTTTTTGTTCCATTTTTTAAGAGAAATTTAGTTTATGTTTCTGTTTCTGTTTTAGATAAGATTAGATATCATTTTTCTATTGGTAATGGAAGAGCTAATATATTTTTAGGCTCTAAATTGATTGATGAATGTATTTTATTGGATAATGTATATAGATTGTGTTTGGATGATGCTAGCAATCGTAAAACTTCTTGTGAAGCCAATGTTATGACCAAACAATCCTTAGTTAAAGAAAAATCATTTTCATTGTGGCATAAATGTTTAGGTCATATATCTAGAGAAAGAATTGAAAAACTAGTGAAAGATGACATTTTTCCTTCTCTTGATTTTGAGGATCTAGATGTTTGTGTGGATTGCATAAGGGGTAAATTGATTGAGATTAAAAAGAAAAGGACTAATAGAAGTTTAGATCTTCTAGAAGTTATTCACACTGATATTAGTGGACCTCATTCACCTACTATTTGTGGTAATAAATATTTCATTACCTTCAATGATATCTTTTCACGTTATGACTATTTATACTTGATAAAAGAGAAATCTGATGCCCTTAAGATGTTCAAAATTTTCAAAACTGATGTTGAGAAACAATTAGGAAAAGTATTAAAATTGTGAGGTCTGACCGTAAAGGTGAATATTATGGCAAATATGATGAGAATGGGCAACATATGGGATTGTTTGCCAAATATTTGCAAGAGTGTGAAATAGTTGTCCAATATACCATGTCTGGTAGTCCTGAACAAAATGATGTTGCTGAAAGGTGCAATCGTACTTTGAAGGATATAATGAGAAGCATGATGAGTAGGTCTAACTTACTTGAATTCTTATGGGGTGAGGCTATTAAAACTGTCATTTATATTTTGAACCATGTCCCTAGGAAATATGTACCTAAAATACCTTTTGAGTTGTGAACTGGTAGAAAACCTAGTTTGAACCATTTTCATGTTGGGGTTATCTTGTTGAGGTTAGAATATGTAATGCAAATGATAAAAAGATTGACCCTAGAGCTACTCATTATTACTTTATTGGGTACCTAGTCCATTCTAAAGGATACAAGTTCCATTGTTCTACACATGACACAGTGTGAGGGTATTGATTATAATGAGATTTTTTTCCCTGTTTCCTCTAAAGATTCTTTTAGAATAATTATGGCCTTAGTTGCTCATTTTGATTTAAAGTTGCATCAAATGGATTTCAAGACGACATTCTTGAATGGTGATCTAGGTAAGGATGTTTACATGGTACAACCTGAGAGTTTTTAAGGAAAGTGGTAAAGAACACTTGGTTTGTAAGCTGAAGAAATCTATATATGGTCTCAAACAAGTTTCTCATCAATGGTATCTCAAATTTGATAAGGTAGTCACTTCACTTGATTTCACAGAGAACAAGATAGATCAATGTATTTACCATAAGATCAGTGAGAGTAAATTTATATTTCTTATTTTCTATGTTGATAATATTTTATTGGCTAGTAATGACATGAGGATGATTTGTGAGACTAAATAGTAACTTTCTAGGACTTTTGATATGAAAGATCTTGGAGAGACATCTTTTGTCTTGGGTATCAAGATTTGTAGTGATCGGTCTCGTTATTTATTGGATCTTTCTCAAATGGCCTATATTAATCGTGTGCTCAGTAGATTCAATATACAATCTTGCAAAGGTGGTGATACTCCTGTTGTGAAAGGAGATAGATTTAGTAAGGAGCAATGCCCTAAAAGTGATATAGATAAACAAACCATGAATAATATTTCTTATGCTAGTGTTGTTGGCAGCTTGATGTACATCCAAGTGTGTACAAGACCCGATATTGCATACATTGTTAGTGTTTTTGGTCAATATTTTTCTAATCCTATGTGGGATCATTGGGTAGCTGCTAAGAAGGTAATGAGATATTTGCAAAAAGACAAAAGACTACATGTTGGTTTATAGGCGGTGGATGATCTTGAAGTAGTGGGGTATTCAAACTCTAATTTTGCAGGCTGTCAAGATGATATAAAGTCCACTTCGGATTATATTTTTATGTTTGCTGGTGGTGTTATTTCGTGGAAGAGTGTTAAATAAACACTTACAGCTTCTTTTACTATGCAAGTTGAGTTTGTTGGTTGTTATTGTGCTAGTACACAAGTTATATGGTTGAAGAATTTTATTTATGGGTTACTTGTGGTCGACTCTATTGTTAGGCCACTTCGAATTTATTGTGATAATAATGCTACTATATTTTTTTCTAAGAATAATGAGAGTTCAAGTGGTTCTAAGCATATGAAAATTAAATATCTTACAGTCAGAGATTTAGTAAAAAAAGGAGACATTGAGACTTAGTACGTTAGTTATGATTCGATGTTAGTTGATCCTTTAACCAAAGGACTTAGACCCATAATTTTCAAAAAATATGTTAGTGATATGGGTGTTGTAGAATCTTTTAATGTGTTTGGTTAGTGGGGGTTTTGTGCTTATAATTGAATGTCTAAGTTAAATAATTTTGCTACATTGTTTATTCATATATATTTGTTTATATATGAGTTAGGTACTTTTGTGGTTGTTTGTTATGCATATGTGCACATTTTATATATATATATAATATGCTATGAGTTGTGCGTGATGTGCTTAAGATTAGTGTAATTATCTTAAACTATATTAATTAGTTTTCAATTATGTTTCTAGAAACAAAGGCTAAAACATATATTGTGTGTATTTCCAAAATGGAAACAAAAACCTTATTGTGAAACATTGTGAATTTCTCTCGCTCGTTTAAGCATGTGCGAAAGAGAAATATTTAGAGAACTGACAACGAAAGTAATGTGTTGATCACATGTGAGTGTTATTTTCTTACTACACTGTCATATCGAAATCCAGGTCGGTTAAGTTGTCAATATTTGTGACTATGAATTGATACTATGTCAATAAGGAGCATAATTACTGTCATGATTCAATATTGATAATTTAATATAGACAGAATTATGTTTAGGGTATCATTTTTTCAATAAACTATATATTTTCTAAAATTTTGTGGTCACATTTGAGTTTAAAGTATTCAGTTTGAGAGTCATTTTCAAAAATATTTATTTCATAAAATATAAAAATGTCATAATTAATATTGTCGAAGTGGGAGAATGTTAGAATTTTTTATGTGAGCTAATATTAATTATCGATTTGTTTTAATTTTTTTTATAAAATGGACTGAATAATATAGTTTATTGATTAATGTGTAAACCCAATTAAATTATGATCAAATGAGTTATGGGTTTATGATACTGTTGGTGGGTCGATATGAAAAACGGTCATATGTATGCCTAATTTAATATTGACTTGTGATGGGTGGGTCTATTAAATTCATTATAAATATGCTAAGTCATCTCTCATGCTTTTTAACCCTATATTCATTAGTAGTCGTCTTAAGAAAAGATTAAAGAGAGAAAAATTTAGCTCTTTATTTTCATTCTTTGATCTATTTTTTTAGTATTTAATTGCAGTGATCAAGGAGAGAAGATTTAATGTGCAAACAAATATGAAATTTATTTCTGCTTAACTATAAATTGGTGTTCTAAATTCATGTACTATAACCTGAATAAATTTTTACATTGCATTGTTTGGTTCAAAGGCTCTTTTCTATCATACAATAATATATCCCCACAACTTTTTGGGATTGACTTTTAGAAAAACAGCTTTAAATTTATCCTTTTATCCCATAATTCTTAACTATAGTCTTGAATTCACCCCTTAACCTAAATGACATGCCTAGAGTAAAAGTTGGATTTTTCATATCCATTTCACTATTAAAATTTGGAAACTTATATCTCCTTTCATCCTCATCCTCAGAGTCTGACTCTATGACATGCATGGACCATAATCAGATTCTACATCAATAGGTTCTACATGTATATGTGAACCTCTTTATTCTACTTGAGCCCCACTCTCCTTAGGTCTGCCTCCATGTTTTGGTTGAGAATTTACATTGGATCTTCTACTATTAAACTCATTAATTATTTTATATAGATTTTCGTCATGTTGATTTGATAACTCAAAAAGTTAAAAGAGTTTTTAATTATAAAGAGGCCACCATGATGCCAAAAAATAAATGAACTATAAAAAAGAAAAAAATTCAATTTGATAAAGAAATTATTAACCAAAAAAAGGGTGGCTACAAGCCTTAAGAAATAAAAGACGATGAAAATTATAGTAAAAAGGAGGCAAGTAAAAAAAAAAAAATCAAAGTAGATAGATATATTGATTCTAAAACACAATCTGTCAGGCAAAAAAAAAGAAAGCAAGAAAAGCTCACTGTGTAAAAAAAATAAAAAGTTATGAGGATGACTTGATTTACAGACACAAAAATAAGTAACAGCCTTCTGCTTTTGTTCTTCTATTAAAAAAGGGAGCCAGACCGGTCGCTTCGTGCCGTTCTATCAACAGAACTTATATGTAAATAATTAAAAAAATACAGATAAAAACGCTTGTAACTTTAGTAATCCACTTGCAAATGGTTTAAAAAAAAAAAAAAAAAGAAAGGTAAGCCCACTTTATGAAAACAAGCACTCGTACCACAGCCTCAAGTGGTTAATAAGAACATTAATTTAATTCAAAAAAAAAAGGTTTGTTGAGAGTCATTATTGTATGATGTGGCCATAGACAAGTCCAAAGATATTTACAGCTTTGTTTCAAGCGATATTAAATTGCTATTTCCAACACATGAACAAAAGGCATGATTTTTCCTTTACACACCAAAAGAAAAAAGAAATATAAAAGGGGAGGAGTGGTGGACGATGCTTAAGGAAAAAGCGGTCGAAGATAGAAGTGAGTATGAATAACGGAGATTTTCGAATTTGATCAAAAAATTAGACTAGTTTGGTATTAAAATTGAAATATTTGATTTTTTAAAAAAATTTCTAAATCGAAATGGACTAAAAAAAATAAATGACACAGTTTCGAAGATTTTGTAATTTTCGAATCGAGAATTTGATCAAACTATCTTGCACGGGAACCAAACCGTAGAATCAATATCCAAATCGTAATATATCTATATATATATATATATCTATATATATATATATATATTAAATATGAATAGTAGAGGGTGCTTAAGGAAATAGTGGTTGAAAGATAAGAGTGAGAACAAATATTTTCGAATTAAATTGAAGAATTAGATTAATTTTATATTAAAATTGAAATTTTTTTTTTGAAAAATTTTGAATCAAACTGAATAAAAAAATAAGTAAATTGCATGATTTTGGAGACTTTGTGATATTTGAACCGAGAATTGAACTGAACTATCATGTATTGGAATTAAACCATAGAATTGATAACCGAATTATAATATATATATATATATATATATATATATATATATATATATATATAAGTATTTTAATGAGGATTAAATACTCTAACCCCTAGATTTTGCCCTATTATACTATTTAGTCTTCTATTTTTTAAATTATATTAAATATCCCTCAATTTTATTTTCATTAAATGATTGCCTCATTCTATCAAAATTGTATACCTTTTCTATTAGTCAAATAATAAAAGTCAACAAAATACATTTTTAAATTATAGAAATTTCAAAGTTACCCTTAAATTAAACATAACAAGTACTAATTTCTTCAGCTGAATCAAATCAAAACTCCTTCTTCTACTTCATAATCATCATCATCATCATCTTAAACAAAACCTAATCCAACAAAAATCACTACCATCATCTTCTCACTCACTCAATCATCAATTTTATAATAACCCAACATAACTCATCATCATCATCTCACCCACTCAATTACCCAACATAACCCTCTTCACTTGCTCCACCTCTATCCTCACACTTAGTCACCATGATCTCATCAACAAGAATAACATTAGATGCAAAATTTCACAAAACCCATTCCTCTTTCTTAACATAAAAATAAAATTTCACACAACCCATTTGTTGTACCTCAATAAAAGAGGGGCAGATGGCATCAAAGCACAAATAAAGGAGGGGAAGAACAGGTGTTGGTGGCGTCGAAGCTTCAATTGATTTGTTTTGCAAGATCACCAATAGCTTTCTCTCCATATGAAGGTTGCAGATGTGATGAGTTCGGGCTAGGCTCTGGATGCAATGAAGGCTCGTCAAGGGTGAGGGGGAAGCGATTAAAGGGTGATTGAAGGCTTCGGATGTGATGAATTCAGGCTAAGGGCGGAGGCGAAAGACAGTGACAGTGAGGCTTTACAGTGATCTAGAAGAAAATTGCAGTGTTGAAAGGTTTCATTTCGAGTTTTTTTTTTTGTTTATTGGGACAGTGTTGGGTTTGAGTAGATTTGATTTTTATTTCATTTGATTTTTTTCGTTAAATTTGTCGAGACTTCATTAGAGGTTGAGGTAATTCTACAACTACCCACACAATTGGAAATCTGCAATCATTTAGATCGACTCCAATTATTGCTAGCAATTGGAAATCATACTCTCCTTTTAGCCAACATCCATCAAGGCAATCTAAAGGTCTACATCATTTTTTAAAAGCTTTTTAAGTGGTGCTAGGCATATGTAAACCCCTTCAAACATACCATTTTCTTTAACAAACTCAACTGTGCTAGTTGGATTAGTCATAAGGATTTCAAATTTATATTGATGCAATCTCACGTACTGTTATGCATCATCTCCATGGATTTTTTTTCCCAAAGTTAAATCCCTAGCTCTCTAAGCTTTTATTCTTCCTATTGTGTAACTAAAATCTCTCTACACTAAGGCATTTAAATTCAAACTGGATCATCCCTAAACTCATCCATGTACTGGTTAGCTAACCATTTGGCAATGCAATGGTAGTTACTGTGCACCTTTCCACACATGTCATGATTTGCACTGTTTGGTTCAAAGGGTCTTTTCTATCATATTTCCAATAATATATCCTCCACTTACATCCTTTCTTATACAAAGCCACAACTTTTGGGGTTCATTTTTGGAAAAACAACTTTAATTTTATTTTTTTATCCCATAAGTCTTAACTATAGTCTTGAATTCATCCCTTAACCTAAACGACATGTCTAAAGTAAAAGTTGGATTTTTCTGTAATAATTTTTGGATCTAGTACATAAATTTAGAACACCAATATTAACAATTAAGCAAAAATAAATTGCGTACTTGTTTGCGCGTTGGATCCCAAATCGTTCTGTGTCATAATTACGATCACTGAAAATTGAACAGTGGGATAATAGATCCGAAGGATTGCAAACGAAAGTTAAGTCTTCCTTTCCTTGACCTTTTCACAAGACGACTACAATAGGCGTAACAACTAAGGTTATCAATATGAAAGCAGAATAGGGGACCTAGCCTATTTCTAATAAATTTTAACAGGCTCACCCATCACAGGTCCATGTTAAAATAGGCTTACACTGACCATCTTCCATATCGACCCACAAAAGGTGTCACAAGCCCATAACTCAATTGATCACATTTTAATTGGGGTTACCCCCAATCAATAACTATATTATTCAATTTGTTTTATAAATAATTAAAATAAACCCATAATTAATATTAGCCCACAAAAAAATTTCAACATTCTTCCACTTGTGCAATATTAATTATGATATTTTCATGTTTTAAGAAAGAAAACATTTTTAAAAATGACTATCGGACTGAATACTTTAAACTCAAATGTGGCCACAAATTTTAGAAAACATATAGTTTATTGATAAAATGACACCTCAAACACAATCTTGTCCACATTAAATTATCAATCTCGGATCATGGCAGTAGTTATGCACCTTATTAACATAATATCAATCCATAGTCACAAATATTGACAACTTAACCGACCTGGATTCCGATATGGCAGTGTAGCAAGAAAATACGCTCACATGTAATCAATACACTGTTTTCTTTGTCAGTTCTCCAAATATTTCTCTTTCATATATACTCAAATGAGTAAGAGAAATTCACAAGTCTTCACAATAAGGCTTTTATTTCCATTTGAAAATACACATACAATGCCTTAGCTTTATTTCCAGAAACACAATTAGAAACCAACATAGCTTAAGATAATCACACCAATCTTAAGCATATATATATATATATATATATATATACACACATAACAAACAACCACAAAACACTCAACTCATATAAATATGAATAAGCGATGTAGCAAAATTATTTAACTTAGACGTTCAATTACAAGTACAAAACTCTCACTAACCAAACACATAAAAAAACTCTACAACACCTATATCACAAACATGTTTCTTGAAAACTATGGGTCTGAGTCCTTTGGTTAGAGGATCAGCTAACATTAAATCAGTACTAATGTACTGAATCTCAATGTCTCATTTCTTTACTAAGTCTCTGACTGTAAGATATTTAATCTTCATATATTTAGAACCACTCGAACTTTTATTGTTCTTAGAGAAGAACACTGCAACATTATTATCACAATAGATTCAAAGTGGCCTAGCAATAGAATCAACCATAAACAAACCAAAAATAAAATTCTTCAACCATATAGCTTGTGTACTAGTACCATAACAAACAACAAACTCAGTTTGCATAGTAGAAGAAGCTGTAAGTGTTTGTTTAACACTTCTCCATGAAACAACACCACCAGCAAGCATAAAAATATAACCTGAAATGGATTTAAAATCATCTCGACAGCCTGTAAAATTAGAGTTTGAATACCCTACTACTTCAAGATCATCCACCCTCCTATAAACCAACATATAATCTTTTATCTTTTGCAAATATCTCATTACTTTCTTAGCAACTACTCAGTGATCCCACCCAAGATTAGAAAGATATCAACCAAGAACACCAACAACGTATGCAAAATTTGGTCTTATACACACCTGGGTGTACATCAAGCTACCAACTGCACTTGCATAAGGAATATTATTCATGGTTTGTTTCTCTATATCACTTTTAGGGCACTGCTCCTTACTGAATTTATCTCCTTTCACCACAGGAGTATCACCACCTTTGCAAGATTGCATATTAAATCTACTGAGCACACGATCAATATAGGCCCTTTGAGAAAGACCTAATAAATGACGAAACTGATCACAACGAATCTCAATACCTAAGACAAAATATGCCTCTCCAAGATCTTTCATATCAAAAGTCCTGAAGAGTAACTTTTTAGTTTCACAAATCATATCCATGTCATTACTAGCTAACAAAATATCATCAACATAAAGAACAAGAAATATAAATTTACTCTCACTGATCTTATGGTAAATGCACTGATCTATCTTGTTCTCTATGAAACTAAGTGAAGTAACTATCTCATCAAATTTGAGATACCATTGACGAAAAGCTTGTTTGAGACCATAAATAGATTTATTCAGCTTACAAACAAAGTGTTCTTTATCACTTTCTTTAAAACCCTCCGGTTGCATCATATAAACTTCCTCACCCAAATCATTATTTAAGAATGTCGTCTTAACATCCATTTGATGCAATTCTAAATCAAATGAGGAACTAAGGCCATAATTATTCTAAAGGAATCTTTAGAAGAAACAGGAGAAAAAGTCTCATTATAATCTACACCTTCATGTTGTGTAAACCCTTTAGCAACCAATTTAGTTTTAAATTTCTGAAACATAAAAAAAAGGTTAAAACTAGGTTTTCTATCAGTCTACAACTCAAAAGGTGTTTTAGGTACAAATTTGCTAGGGACATAGTTAAAAATATAAATGACAGTTTTAATAGCCCCACCCCATAAGAATTCAGGTAAGTTAGGCCTACTCATCATGCTCCTCATCATATCCTTTAAAGTACGATTGTGCCTTTTAGCGACACCATTTTATTTGGGATTGCCAAACATGGTATATTGAGCAACTATTCCACATTCTTGCAAATATTTGGAAAACTCACCCATATGTTAACCAGTCTCATTATATTTGCCATAATACTCACCCCCACAATCAGACCTCACAATTTTAATGACCTTTCCTAATTATTTATCAACCTCAGTTTTGAAAATTTTAAACATCTCAATGGCATCAAATTTCTCCTTTATCAAGTATAAATAGTCATAACGGGAAAAATTATCAATAAAAGTAATAAAATATTTATTGCCACAAATAGTAGGTGAATAAGGTCCACTGATACCAGCATGAATAATCTCTAGAAGATTTGAACTTCTTTTAGCACCTTTCTTTTTATTTTTAGTCAATTTACCTCTTATACAATCTACACAAACATCTAGATCTTCAAAATTAAAAGGAGGAAGAGTGTCATCTTTCACTAGTCTTTCAATTCTTTCTTTAGATATATGACCTAAACGTTTGTGTCATAATGAAAAAGATTTTTCTTTAATTAAAAATCGTTTGGTCATAACATTGGCTTCACAATCTTTCGCATCATCTAAATATAATCTATATAAATTATCGAACAAAACACATTCACTGATCAATTTGGAATCTAAAAACATATTGACTCTTTCATTACAAATAGTAAAATGATATCCAATCTTGTCTAAAACAGAAACAAAACCAAATTTTTTCTAAAAGATAGAACATAAAAGGTGTTTTCTAAAACTAGACAAAATTCAGATTCCAAGATTAACCTAACTACTCCTACTTGCTCGACATCTATCTTTAAATTATTTTCAACTCTAACCTTGGACTCCCTTTCACTTGGCTTTCGTTTGCTTATGAACCCTTGTAAGGTAATAGCAACATGAACAGTTGCACCACTATCAAGCCACCAAAAGTTTGGTGGTACATCAACCATATAAGATTCAAAGCAAACATAAGTCAATAGAATACCTTCATCTTTCTTCTTTAGCCAAGTTGTGAATTGATGACAATTTTTTCTCATATGACCTTCTTTATGACAAAAGAAATATTTCACCTTACTTTTGTGGACACTCCCAAAATTTCCTCCTTTCTTGGTCTGATTCCTACCATGTCATTTAAAATTCTGATTTCTTTTAGGAGCATAATAATTAGGCTTAAACTTACATCTATCCTTTTTAGGATCAGCCCTAGGTTGTGTCAATAGCATGACAACCTCACCTTTTTCTTTCTTGATTTTCTTTTCCTCAGCATCACATTTGGTTATAAGGTCAATAATGGTCCAGGTAGTATTTTGGGTGTTACAGGCAGTCTTGATTTAACTGAATTCAGAAGGCAAAGTGTTTAAAGCTTAGTGAATAATAAATTCATCAGAAATCTTAAGTTTAAGACCCTTAAGTTGGTTTGATGGTGAACCATATTTAGAATGTAATCTCTCACATTCCCACATGGTTATATCTCATATTGGTTAACTGACTCATTAGGGTTCTAGCCTCAGCCTTATCGGATACAAAGTATCTATTTTCTACAGCAGCAAAAAAAGATTTTGCAGTAATATCAGTGGGCAAACTACTCCTAAGGTATTCAAGAATAGTTTTCCTCATGACCATAAGACTTAGATGATTCGATCTCTCTCACTTGGCATGTAATTCTTTTCCTTCAATATTGCTATCACAGGTGGGTTTAGCATACTCATTTTCATAAAGGGCATAATCAATCTCACTCATTCCTAAGATAAACAAAATGTCATCTTTTCACCTCTTAAAGTTTGTGTTTGTCAGGAGTTCAACAGTTGCAGTACTATTGGTGAGACTAAAGGAGACTGTTTGTGCAAAACAAAAGCATGTATTACAATTGGGCTATGTACAAAAATCAAATTTATGATTTGCACAATCTAAAAAATTTTGGCATCACTACATATTCTCCTTTGGGCAGAACATGCATATGCAATTGAATTTCTAGTTATACAACACACAATTGAGATCACACTAGTTTCGAGAAATTTATCCCCTTTGGACAGCCAGACTCTCTAAACTAATGCAACTCTAAGCACAGATAGCTTCATCTCAACAAATTCTCCCAAAATCAATGCATCTAATAACCCCTTTTAGGCAGGTTATTATATATATTGATTTGAAATTATTTCTTCGCAAAAATTAAAAATAACTCTATGAATTTCAATGGATGTCCCACTTTGGCGGTAACACCCACATCAACCCATAAAATTATTTTCAATTAGAGATTTATAATAGCTCAATTAAAATACATACTAAACACAAATATATATTGCAAAAATATATACAAGGTACCAAACACGATATATCTTAATTTCAAACACATGATTATTTTCTCATACATGTGCAAAACAAAGATTTATTATTTATTTATTTAATTTTATCACAAAATTAATATCACTAAATAATAAACTGACAATTAACCTATATATATAAACTACGTAAATATATACATCTATATTAATAATTATTAAAATAAAATTAAAATATATATATTATAAAGCACATGAATATAAGTTTTGCTTATCTAAATATTTGCCCACATAAGATGTTAACTAGAAATTGGCTTAGTTCAGTTGACCAAGATTAGGTTTATTGGGGTCTCGCGGTCGTGGGTTCAAGACCCACAACATGCATCCCTCTTCCCTTTTTTTTTCTTTTGGTTTTGTTTTGCCACAAAATCGTGGCTTCACTAATAATGACACCATCGTCGATCCTTATTCGGCAGGACGACTGTTTGCCGATCTTGCGTAACAACCAACAAACTTTGCATACAATCTTTTGGGGCCCCAAAGATCCATAAAACATTAACATTATCAAACCCGAACCCATTCATTCATGGGCGATTACAAGCACAAAAATATGGCTGCAAACCCAAAACCTCCACAAAGTAATCCTGGAATCTCACGACAAATGCTCAAAATTGACCACCATATAGAAAGCAAAAATAAACTGATAAGGATAAAAGAGAACCGTTTCATCAATCTCAGTCTATATCCTTAACAGAAGCAGCCTTTGGGAAACAAACAACTAAATCTTTTCCTGTCCATAATCCTCTTGGAACGCAGCACATACGCTCAAAATTTTAACACAACAACATTTGATAAAGATCAAAGAGAACCCATTATCAATCCCAAGATGGGGCCTTAGGGAATCAAGCAGCGGTAAACCTCATGTTTGAAACGTAACGCAAATAAAGAGGGATGGAGAAGAGTCGTCTCTGTTTGCACGTGCGATTTGGGTTTGGAACCAAAAGAAAACTTTGAGTTATGAACGCAGAAGGGAGAGGAAAGAAAGAGAGAAAGAAAAAAATTTGCCAAAAAAAAAAAGATTTTTCACTAACAGGGATTGAACCCACAACCTGCTATAGGTTGCCCCGCCTTCACAAACCGTTCAAACTAACGGAAGAGTTTGTGACGATAGAGGTAGATTCAATATATCAAAGGGGCAATCGACCATGGTGGGATGCCCTAGCTCCGACCAAATTTTTTTTTTTTGTTAACAATACAAAATATTTAGGGTTCTAAATCATATATAATCTAAACTCTGATACCAAATGTAATAATTTTTGGATCTAGTACATAAATTTAGAACACCAATATTAACAATTAAAAGGAAATAAATTGTGTACCTGTTTGGGCGTTAGATTCCAAATCGTTCTGCGCCATAATTACGATTACTGAAAATTAAATACTGGGATAATAGATCAAAAGGATTACAAATGAAAACAAAGTTTTCCTCTCCTTAACCTTTTCACAAGACGACTACAATGGGCGTAACAACTAGGGTTATCAATATAAAGGCAGAAGAGAAGACCTAGTCTATTTATAATAAATTTTAACAGGCTCACTCATCACAGGTTCATATTAAAATAGACCTATATTGATCGTCTTCAATATCGGCCCACAAAAGGTGTCACAAGTTCATAACTCTATTGATCATATTTTAATTGGACTTACCCCCAATCAATAAACTATATTATTCAGTTCGTTTTATTAATAAAATAAACTCATAATTAATATTAACCCATATAAAAATTTCAACATTTTCATCTCTTTCACTATTAAAATTTGGAAACCTATGTCTCCTTTCATCCTCATCCCCAGAGTCTGACTCTATGACATGTATGGACCATAATCAAATTCTACATCAATAGGTAGGACATGTATATGTGAACCTCATTATTCTACTTGAGCCCCACTCTCATTGCGTCTGCCTCCATGTTTTGGTTGAGAATTTACATTGGATTTTCTACTATTAAATTCATTAATTGTTTTATATAGGTTTTCGTCTTGTTGATTTGATAACTCGAAAAATTAAAGAGTGTTCAATTATAAAGAGGCCACCATGATGCCAAAAGAATAATTGAACTATAAAAAAGAAAAAAAATCAATTTGATAAAAAAATTATTAACCAAAAAAAGGGTGGCTACAAGCCTTAAGAAATAAAAGACGATGAAAATTATAGTAAAAAGGAGGCAAGTAAAAAAAAAAGATCAAAGTAGATAGATATATTGATTCTAAAGCACAATCTGTCAGGCAAAAAAAATAAAGCAAGAAAAGCTCACTGTGTTAAAAAAAAAAAAAAGTTAATGAGGATGACTTGATTTTTACAGAGACAAAAATAAGTAACAGCCTTTTGCTTTTGTTCTTCTATTAAAAAAGGGAGACAGACCTTTTGATTCGTGCCATTCTACCAACAGAACTTATATTGAAAAAAAAATAAAAAAATAAAAACGCTTGTAACTTTAGCAATCGACTTGCAAATGATTTTTTTAAAAAAAAAAAAAAAAAAAGGTGAGCCCACTTTATGAAAACAAGCACTCGTACCACAGCCTCATGTGGTTGATAAGAAACATTAATTAAAAAAGGGTTGTTGAGAGTCATTATTGTATGCTGTGGCCATAGACAAGTACAAAGATATTTACAGCTTTGTTTCAAGTGATATTCCATTGCTATTTCCAAAATATGAACAAAAGGCATGATTTTTTTCTGTACACACCAATATATATATATATATATATATATATATATATATATATATATACACGATGCTTAAGGAAAAAGTGAGTACGGATAACGGAGATTTTTGAATTTAATCAAAAAATTAGACTAATTTGGTATTGAAATTGAACTATTTGATTTTTTAAAAAAAATTTTAAATCGAAATGAACCGAAAATAAGTAAATGACATGATTTCAAAGATTTGTGATTTTCGAATCAAGAATTAGATCAAATTATCTTAAATTGAAACTGAACCGTAGAATCGATATCCAAATTGTAATATATATATATATAT
>CATIWR010317399.1:0-29343 GCA_949677035.1 Omphalea diandra | reverse complement strand
GTCATTTGACAATAGTGACAATCATTTTGCTAAAATACTTAATTATAAAAAAAGTCTTGAATTTTAATATTTTTTTACAAATCTATCCCTTATTTCATTTTTTAACAAAAAAGTGTCCAAATTTTAATTTTCTTTTCAACTCTATTTTTAAACCAGAAAATTAATCATTAAAAACAAATAAAGAATCATTTTGATCCTTGAACTTTTTTAAAAAATTTGATTAAACCCAAAAAAGAGAAAAATAACTAAAAATTATATAAAATCTTATTTAATTTAGTTTGATTCATAAAAATAATAAAAATAAAAATAAAATAAAAACAAAGGCATATAAACAAGAAATAAAAGTTATACAAATGTACAATGATTAAATATTTAATTCTTATTTATAGAAAAATTAGACGATGCACTTCTCTATATTAAAATATAAAGTTAATTTATTACATTTACATTTGAAGAATAAATAATTGATTAAGTTTTATAACAAAATAAATATTTATATAAAACAATAGATTAATGGGTCAAAAAAAAATTAAAATAGATTGAATTTTTATATTATATAATATACTTCTAAAATAAAAGTAGAGCATTTTTATACTAAAAAAACATTGTCAAAATTATTAAATTTTATATTATTATAAAAACATAACAATTTGCAAAAGTGAAAAAGATACATTTTATATAAAAAGAAAAGTTAAATAAGATTTTATATATTTTTTATTTAATTTTTATTTTAAGTTTTTAACATTTAACTATTATATACTTTTAGTAAATTTATTTTTCTCATAAAAAAGATTCATAAATATAAAGAGATAATTTGATTATTTATAAGAAATCAATTTTAGCTATTTAATAAAAAAGTAATAACTATTTTTCTCATTTTCAGGTTTAAACAAAATTTTTAAAAAAAGTTCAAGGATCAAAATAGTTTTTTGTCTTTTTTAATAATTAGATTCTAGTTTGAGGATAGATTTGAAAAGAAAATCAAAATTTGAGCATTTTTTTGTTAAAAGACTGAAATAGGGTTGGATTTAAAAATACATTAAAATTTATGACTTTTTAGTAATTAAGTCTTTTGGCAAAATCATTGAGTAAGCATTGTCGTATGATTCAATTTTATTTTATTTTTTTATTTTTCACGGTCAAACTATCAATCTTGGTTAACCAATCACCACTTAAACTAGATTTGAAATGAAAACTTAAGTTTGAAATTAATGAAAAAAGGTCAAACAATTAGCTAGATTTGTTAAATCTTTAAAAGTTCATTTTTTTTAGGTAATTAGGCCTATATATAATTCTAAATTCTGACTTACAAGGGTATAGATATATTGAATTTTGAGAATTGAAAATTTTTATAGATTTTAAAAATTAGGGAATATTTAATAATAATTTTTAAAGGCTCTTTAAAAGTCAAGAATTATTTAATAAAAATTTTAAAAAAATCTATAAAAATCAGAGTGTATTAAGTTATAACTTTTACAAAGTCTAGTAAATTTAAATAAAGTCTATAAAATTTAACTAGTATTCAAAAGTGATTAAATTTTAAAAATAATAGATTTTTATAGATTTTGAATAACATTTTAGATAATAGTATAAATACAACATATAAAAATTATCTTTATACAACATATAAAAATTATCTTTTACATTCTCTTAAAACTTTTCAAGACTTTTGTAGACTTTAAAAATAAAGTATTTGAAGGTTATTTCTAAATTATAAATTTCATAAAAATCATTAAAAAAGTTTATAAACTCTATAAAAGTCATTCACTTAAAAAAGTCTATAAACATATTAATTGAATACAACTCGTATAAATGGTGTTTGATAAACTTGAAAATTAATTGTTAAATAGTTTTAGTACTAAAAATTTAAGAGTTAAATAATTTTAGTATTAAAAATTTTAAGAGCTGAATGATAATTGAACAACCACCAATTTTTTTTAAAAAATCAAATCTAAGAGATAAATTTAAGATAAAATAACTATACATTATACAATAAATTATTATATAATTTGATTTTAAATATTTTAAATTTTAATTATATCCTTATCAACATGAAAGATTATGATAATAAATAGTGATGATTGTGGTGAGAGGTATATTAATAAAATGTATTAAAATAGTGAATTTTTTTATTACTCAATCCATTAAATTAAAATTTTTTACTTATCAAATTAAATGTTTTTAATATAGTGTTTAATAAAAAATATTATCAAACACACTTAAAATATTAATGAACGAGAAGGATTAATTTTTTAAAAATTTCTACTTATCATATTAAATATTTTTAAAATTAAGTGTTTAATAAAAAAATATTATCAAATACACTTAAAATGTTAAACACACTTAAAATATTATCAAACACATTTAAAATGTTAAACATAGTTAAAATATTATCAAACACATTTAAATGTTAAATACACTTAAAATATTATCAAACAAACTTAAAATGTTACACAATAAATTATTATATAGTTTGATTTTTAAATATTTAAATTTAATTATATCATTATCAACAAGAAGGATTGTAATAATAGTGATGATTGTGGTGAAAGGTATATTAATAAGACGTATCAAAATAGTGAACTTTTTTTCTATTACTGAATCTATTAAGTTAAAGTTTTCTACTTATCAAATTAAATATTTTTTTTAAATTAAGTGTTTAATAAAAAATATTATCAAACATATTTAAAATGTTAAGAACTTTAAAAGAAATTGTTATCAAATAATATTAAAAAAATAAGTACCAAATATTTTAATTTTAAGTGTTTAATATGATTATCAAACAATTTCTTAATTTTAAATGAATGTTTATTGTACAAAAATTATTATATATAATTGCTAATATAAATTGCTTAAAATGCATTCTCTATAGTTAATTATCGTGTTTCCAAAAATACTCATCATTTAAAGTAAAAAATCTATTTAATTGTTATGTTTTCTATTTCTTTCTTTCTTATTTGTCATATTATAGAAGATAAAATTAGACATCTATTGAATCAATAAAATTTATACTTTTATTTTTTTCTACTTTATTTTTCTATCTCATTTTTCTCCCTCTTTTCCTTTTATTTCTTAAAATTACATATTTTACTTAAAATATTAATTCTTTATTCACATCAAAAATTAAGGCTCCATTTGTTTTATCTATAACATGTATTTTTCAAAGAAAATATTTTTTAAGGTATATATTTTCAAACAATATATTTTTAGTAGTTTAAATACATTATAAAATATTAATTTTATTTTGATTTATAATATTATAATAAAAGTTAGACCATAAAATACTCTATATTTATCTATTTATTGTTTAATGTAAGAAAAATATACATTAAAAATAAAAATTTTATAGGTCTCACCAGTTGCTAATAATCACCATCAATTAGCTATAATCAGTGACAAGTGTTGATAGTTATGTTCTTAAATATATGTATTCATTTTTCACTTAGATGAATTTATTAAAATATCTATCAGTAGTTGATAATTGGTGACAAGTGTTGATAGTTATGTTTTTAAATGTATGTGTTTATATGTTTATTTTTTTTATTTGGATGGATTTGTTACAATCTAGAAAATGATTTACTTTTTTAAAAAGAACAAGTCATTTATCTTAAAAATGATTTAGTTTTCCATTGATCAGAAAAATATTTTTCTTTAACTAATTTTTCTAAGTGTATCAAATATCAGAAAATACAAAAAAATCCAAAAAATATTTTTACAAAACAAATAAAGCCCAAATTGATCCTTGAACTATTTTCAAAGGTTGAATCAAGGACATAATTAACTGTTGGATTAATTTACTATGTAACTCTTATTTTAAACTCATTTGAGGACAAATTGTAGCAATTAATGCACGTGAGCATCACAAATTGACAAAAGAAATAAAAAATTATTTTTTTATTTTTTAAAATAAAAAACTAAAATTTAAAACAAGAAAATAAAAAACTAAAAAGAATCAAGAACAAGATTTTCTATTATCTACCCATCACATATTGGATCTGCTCAAACTGTTTATGATATAGCAATATAAATTTTCTTTATCTCCATCCATATGAAAACAAAAGCATCAGCTAGATCCCAAACTATAAACTTAATATTGATATCACAAATAAATAAGGACGTAATTGGTTAGGAATACGACAAAACTGCTCGCAACAACACTAGTATTATGTTCATTCCAAAAGAAATGCAGAACCAAAATAGTGCATTTTGCATAAAAGCAAAATTATCTTAAAAAATAAGAAAATTGGTATTTAAAATTACTAAAATACTACCAAAGGAAGATCTAAAATCAAAGGAAAGCAAAAAAAAAAAAGATATAATGCAAAATGAAAACTCTAAATTTCCAAAAAAAGAAAAAAAATCCACTCAATACCTAAAAAAATCAGAGAAAAAATAAAAAAGTTTAAAATTTTGAGTCATTTAACATTCGAGTATGAATGTTCTTTCAAATATCACATTTCCATATTTTCTACCAACATACTGTTGTACATCAAAATAAAAGAAAAGGAAAAATTTTCATTTGACATTTGAAATAAATCAAGTTAAAAACACAAATTTGCCTATAATGGATTATTATTCTGAATCTCTTGATATTTATCATATTTAATTAATTTAATATTATACTAAAATTTTTTTACTTTTATCACATTACACTAAAAAATTATTTCGACATTAAATTGATTAATTAATAAATAACAACCACTCATTTAGAATTAATTCTTAAATCAATTTATTTAAATTTGACTTCGAAATTTTTTGGTGAGTCCAATAGTCCTTATTTAATTTATAGCCCATTAGCTCTAAAATTTCCAAAATAGAATCTTATTAAGCCTCATTTTAATTTTAATTAAAATATGTCTCACAATCGCTATTGAAAGGGTGCGTATGACTCTCTCTCTTTTTATCTCCTATATGGGAATTAAAAAATCACCTCTTTTTTCATTTTTTTCTCCATCTTCTCCTATCAACGACGGCTCCATCTCTTAAAAGTTAGCATACATATCCAGCCATTATAAAATCCCATTTAAACAACGAGCTCATGAACCTGAATTCCCATATCTCTCTCTCCCAAACTTGCACACGCTTTTAAAACAACAGCAAATGTAGTTTTATCAAATCCAACACCCGATCTCGCCATGTCCAAGCAAGAAGCAATCAACTTACGACACTCATCATTCTGCGCAAACCCAAAAATCATCGGATTCCACGACACCACATCCCGCTCATTCATACCATCAACAACCTTCCTGGCCATACCCATTTACCCACAAGCAGAATACCTGAAAATCTTGGTGTTATAAGAAACCATATCCCTTGGAGACATTTTTTCGAACACCTTTTGGGCGTAGCTCAAGTGGATACATTTCATGTACATTTGGATCAAGAAACCTAGATAATCTTTGTCTTGCAAAGGAACAAAGTGATCAGAATGATGGAGATATATAATATCATCGTTTTCGTCATCATTAATATCATAATTAAAGGAAAGTGGAAGGTGAGAACTAAAATTAGAATGGGAATGGTAGAACAAGAATTGTAGAACGCGTGAGCGTGATTAGAATTGAAATTTTAGATTAGATAGATCCGTTTGTTTCTCAGGGAGATTTTTGTTAGGGTTAATAGAGTACGAAAAAGAGAAAGAGCACGACAAAGGGAAGGATGATGGTATCTGAATTCTTGAGGACGGAGAAGAGAGAAAAAAGAAAGGAAGCGGAGGAAATTGGAGCCACTCAAATAGTTGAAGATGAAATTGGGCTTTAATCCAATAAATTATAAATAAAATTATAATTTTAATAGGCTAAAAATAAAAATTTAAATTATCTTTCGTGAACTTGACACACAAATTAGGCATTTAGCCTAATAAGCTCTATAACATTCATTCGGACTCATTTAGGCCTGATCTCTATCCCTTGAACAATAAGACCACTCTTCCAGCCACCACCCTTCACGCCTAAAATCCTCACTTCCAATACTTCTCCATCTTTCCCATCCTCATTAAAAAACTCACCCAATTCAACCGATAACCATCCATCTCCCCTTTCCTTCGGATACCTGTTACTGTTGGGCACAGACCCTGCTTCTGAGTTGGAGTTCCTCTCCATTAAGTAGCTGGTAAACCCAATAAATCCCCGCCCTATGCTTCTTGGGGCACGCGTGTTTGCATCCAAATAAACATCAGATTTACTGATTTCAGTTCCGCTAATCCCCATCGTGGCCTCTGCGGGCCGGTGGTATAATCCGTAGGCTCCGCTTTTGAGCTTGAACACAAGGTATGCACCATAATTTGTTGCTGGGGACAACAGATTAGTACTAATTTTGCCACTGATTTCCAACCAACACACGTCTATTAGCTCCGCCACCTCATCAAATCTGCGCACAATAAAAATAAAAGTTAATGGAATCAATTTTCACTGGCTCTAGCTTAGTAATATAAATAAATTTCTTACCTATCGAATTAAATTGAATTTCATGATTTTATTGTTGTGCAGAAGATCAAACATTAGATTTCTTAGCAAAAAGAGATACAATAAAAATCAATCGAGTTTTGACTTGTAATGCAGAGGAAATATCACATAAAAAAAATCTATTGAATTAAAACAGACCTAGAGTCTGGATCAGAATGCCATGTCCAGTACTGAGGAGTGTCGCCCCACACAATCCCGAGTTCCCTTGCAGATATCATAAAACATTTCTTTCCACTGCTTTTATCCAACTCGAAACTCTTCTTGCCGTCGTCAATGAGGATTGGGCTTTCGCAGAGGCGGAGAAACAGTTGTTTCTTGGAATTTCCCATTAATAGAGAAGGATCAGAGGAACGGGAGATTATTGACTTATAATCCGACGGCAGGAATCTCTCCCAAACAGTGTCTGAACCAGAAGCTTTGTTGAACGTAGAAGACAACGTCGACATTATACACGCATCGCGAGGAGTCGTAAACGACAGCACCTCTGCTATGCAAGCCTCTGGCAACGACAACATGTCACGGCTGCCGCTTGCCATCTCTCTCTCTCTCTCTCTCTCTTTCTGGGTGTTCTCGTTAGATATAAAGAAGATAAGAAAGAGGGAGAGGCATCTCGTCTTATATAGTTGCTCTTTTCCAATATCTCTCACTTTAAAATATTAATAAAATATTAATTTTTTAATTCTATTTTTACTATAATTACTGCCACGTGTGATGAAAGAAAACTTAACAGTTAAGTATTTTGTAAGTCAAGAAATAGCGTAGAAATTAAGCATAATTGATGAGGAAGACAGTGATGAATTTTAGGTGGATTAATTCATCATATTAACCATTCTATTGTACATTAAGAAATTGGCCCTTTTATTGTTGAATTTGATTACAAAATTATATAAAATGAAAAAAAACATGTGCTTCATGCCTATATTCATCCCCGCAGCCTCGTGTAAGAAATCTATTGCCAAAAATGAATTTAGATTTGTCTTCAAAATTCTAAAATTGCTAATTATTAGATGTCATTTTAGAAATTTTTTTATTCCATAATGCTTAATATTTTACAATTATCAATAAATATTAATTAAATTTTTTAATTTTACTCTTTTTTTTCTTCATAATAATTTTTTTAGAGTGTATAATAATTTATAAAAATTATTAAAGATAATATAGACCTTTTATATGTAATAACACCTATTAAATACAATTTTTAATATATGTGAAAAATCTTAAACAATATCTATTTAGGAACATAAAAAGCACTATAAATCATAAAATTAATTGGGCAAGGGGCATTTTCTTAAGCAATAATTAATGGTTTAAGAATTGATAAAATAAAAAATTAGTGAATACAATTCACTAACCTGTAAAAAAAATCATTTCATTGAAAAACTAAACAAATTAAAATAAGAGTAAATCGATTAAAATTAAAAAATTAAAAATTAAATCAAAATTATTGATATAAAATTATCTTATTTTATAAAAAAATTTAAAATCTTTAAATATTATATTATTTAATTCAAAAGTTAAATATTAAAAAAATATTTTTTCATATTATATATTTTATTTTTAAACTAGTTTAAAGCATTGTTTATTTAATATTTTAATTCTTGTAAATGTCTCATGAAACTGAACTAATTCAACTTATTGAGCTACATCGTGAATTAATTATTTAAAAATAATAATAAATAATTTTTTTATTTCATTTCAGTTTGATTTGAATAATTATAAACATTGATTTGATTTAACTTTGTGAGCTGTGATAGTTTACCGCAATTGATTGAGGATCATATCAAAATTTAAGATTTGGCTTAAAACACATGTATTCATGTAAACAACTATAAACATATTATACAAATAATTTAATTAGTTCAATTGATTAATAATAAAAAATTTAAAACAAATATTATTTAAAGATTTTTAATTATTTTTCAATTAGATTTGATTTATTGAGATAATGCTCACCGACTTTTTTGACCCTTTTATGATGTTCCAAGGATACAAATGGAAACAACCTCACATTGACAAGAACCTGGCAGAGAATTGAATGCTCTATCAAGTCCATGAGAAAATAATATAGAAAAAAATTATTATTATTTTGTTAATGTGTAAATATTATTCAGTTTTTTTCAAATATAAATTGCATATTAATATACTGTACAGGGATGTCAATTACTAATTTTCTTCTTATATAGTACATGATATTATAAACCAACCAAACCTCTGCATTTGAGTTTCTTATCTTATTAACTCCTATCGTTCCCTTCCAATCCGTAGTACATGATGATGGAGTTTCAGAAGCCGATCTTACTTCTGTCTTTTTTATGCATGCTTGTAACTATTTCCCTGACTTCTGCTTCAAAAAGCTGTGACTTTCCGGCTATCTTCAACTTTGGGGACTCAAATTCTGATACAGGAGCATTAGCTGCTGCCTTCTCTCCTCCTCCATCTCCTTTTGGGCAGAGTTTCTTTCACATGCCAGCAGGAAGGGATTCCGATGGAAGGCTCATAATAGATTTTATACGTCAGTTTTCATTACCTTTCCCTACTTTAGAAAGAAATAGAAGCTCAAATTTGGTTGGAACCCCTTTATGCATAATAATCAATTGCAACAAATGGATGTCGGTTTAAAGGTGACAATAGAGCGTGCTTGTTGATTTTGGATAATTTATCTTTGGTTTGTGATTAGTCTGTGATTGCAATCTTCAACTATCGATAATTTGCTAATTGATAAATATGTGTTATGGCAGCCAAGAGTTTCAGTCTCCCTTATCTGAGTGCATATCTTAATTCCCTGGGAACTAATTTCACACACGGTGCGAATTTTGCCTCATCAGCAGCCACCATAAAATTACCTACTACTGTTTTGCCTAATGGTGGATACAGTCCTTTCTACCTTCATGTACAATACGAGCAATTCCAGCAATTCATAACTAGATCACAGATCATTAGAGAAAAAGGTAATGCTTGATATGAATAAACATATAACTGGCAGAATTAACATTTCTCATTAAGATTCAATCCATTTGCAGGAGGATTATTTGCAGAACTGATGCCCAAGAAAGATTATTTCAAAGAAGCTTTATACACGTTTGATATTGGCCAAAATGATCTTGAAGCTGTAATTTTTGGTAACTTATCTATGCAAGAAGTAAATGCATCAGTCACTGATATTGTCAGTACATTCTCAATATATATTAAGGTAATTTACTAATCTCCAACTTCAGGGTTATTTTCCTAGCAATACATTTGATTTTTAGATGTTACTGAATGATGGGTATAGTTTCAATTTGTGCAAATATTTATACATGGTTCAATTGTACCTATTTACTGAACTTACGCTAAATTTGACCTTACTCTATGTATGGATTCAAATCAAATTTGAGCCAACGTTGATATATATGATCCGTATATAGTTTCTTGTGTGCTTAGAGCTAAAATAATAGGGGGGCGATGTTGATGCAGAATATTTACAAATTGGGGGCTAGGTCATTTTGGATTCACAGCACAGGACCATTTGGTTGCCTTCCTTATGTTTTGACCAATTTTCCTTCAGCAGAAAAAGATGGTGCCGGCTGTATAAAAGCTTATAATGAAATAGCTCGGTACTTTAATCTCAACTTGAAGGAGAGCATAGCTCAACTCAGGAAGGATTTGCCTTTAGCTGCAATCACATATGTTGACATTTATTCTGTGAAGTATTCTCTAATCAGTGAATCAAAAAACTTGGGTAATTATTTTTACCAATCACTTACTAAATACATGATTAGTTTAGTTCATCATTTATTGTTTATTCATTATAAATATAGCATCCGTATTAAATAACTGCTCAACCTAAAAGTTTCGAGTCTATAAGCGAGAATTCAAGAATGAATTTAACAATTCGTTTGTTCATGAACTATAGGCTTTGAGCTTCCGCTTGTAGCATGTTGTGGCTACGGAGGAAAATATAATTTTAGTGGCCCTGTTCGATGTGGAGATAGAGTTACAGTAAATGGAACTGAAATAATAGTGGATTCATCATGCGATCGCCCTTGGGCTAGAGTAAATTGGGATGGAATTCATTATACTGAAGCTGCCAACAAGTTTATTTTCGATCAAATATCTACAGGAGCCTTCTCTGATCCGCCTATTCCCTTGAATAAGGCATGTCATACGGATCACTTAGATGCATAGTGCATTATATTGCAGTCTGTAGGTCATATATGAAGTGCCTGCTGAAAGGTTAATAAATAACAGAAGAAATGTGACAGTTGATTGATTCATATATATTACTATTAGAAACTATGTAATTTAACATAATGTTGTTGACTAGTTCTGAAGCATTGTTAAATTCCAATGCATGGATATGTTTTTTCATGACAAAATTATTTTAGTTTGCGGGATATCTTTCCTCTCTAAATACCTAAAATCTTTGATTTTATTAAATATAGAGAAATTTTCGACGTGTTTGGTTTCACGAGCAAATTTTTTCACTCTCACAGAGCGACATGTCGTAGTTCATAGTTGAATTTGTGGCCAAAATCACTTTTAGCAGTCTTGGAGAATTCTTCCATGGATTGGGTGTTTGTTTGGAGAGTCCCACCATCTGCTAATGCAGTCCATCTATGTTTCTTGGTTCCTGGTTCATGACTGAATCTGATCCAGGGTAAGAATTCCTAGCTGTGTTGAGAGAGTGAATGTGTGGGCTAAAAGACAGCCAAACCCATTAGAATCTCACTTGCAATATCTTTTATTTATATTTTCTTTAAGGTTACATTTGGTAGATGTAATCAATTGTAATGAAATATAATCAAATACAAACTCAATTAAATTATTAAACTAATTATTATATTGCATTTGATTATATCATATCAGACATAATAGAAATTCCTACTTGAAAATAGGATTACAGAGTCTCAATTTGTGATCTTTTAAATTCTAAAGTAACAAGTTAATTTAGATATTTATTTGATATTATTTATTTAAATTTGTAAAAAAATGTTTAAATAAATTTTTTCATTTTATTAATTTTGATAATTTTATAATTAAATTTATAATATAAATTAATTAATATAATATTATTAAATGATTATAATAATAAAATCAATACAACTCTAGTATTTTTTTTAATTTCATTCTTACTATACATAATATATTTCTTATAAAAACTTAATACTTAAATATAAAAATATTTTTATTGAAAAGTTTAATAATATATAAAATTTTAATATCTGCATATATGTAAAGGATATGTAGATTAAAAAAAGAATATAAAAGTATCTTTTTAAAAATTGAGATATTTAATGAATTATATATGAATGACAATTATAAAAATCTATTAAATATTTTAAAAGATAACATATGTCATGTAATTATTATATTTACTTATATATGTCATAGTATTAGAACTATAAATTTAATGATATATCAAGCGAATTATATATCAAAGTAATAGAACTATAAATCCAATGATATTTTCAAGTAAAAAACTTATACTTTCTCTTTGATTAGACTATATATATATATATATATATATATATATATATATATACACACACACACACACAATCAATCATTAACCAACCTGTTACTTATAGAGTGAGAATTTCTGAGCTAACTTAAAATTTATTTTAAATTTATCCAAAGAGTTCAAAAATAATTTTATTTAAATTTATCCAATTTGATTTATTTATCACATCCACTTAATAATTTGTTTGTTATTTCTATGTTATTTTTATTTTTAAATATTTAAATTAATATTTAATTTTAAAAAAGCATATACTTCATCTTCAGTTCTTAAGATATAAGTTAATAATAAAATCTTATTAATTGATTCTAACAATGGACAAAATTATTAAAGCAATTTCAATAATTTTTTGTATTTGATCTACCAACGCTAATTTAACATCTTTAAAAAATAAATTTGATAATTAATTGTAAAAATATTTTGTAAAAAATTTAAATGATGAATATTTTAAATTATATGAAACTGATATGTAAATTTTTTTATAAAAGTAATAATCATATCCATTATATTTATTTGGAAAAAGGCATCAATTAATAATTATTAAATATGATATGAACAACTTTAATTTCTTTAAGAAATATAATAGAAAACGAATTAATTTTTTATAAAAAAATTCAAGGGCTAAATATAAATTAACAGCTAATAAAGTATTTAAAACTTTTAATAATATGTCATATGTCAAATTATAATTAATTATTACAATTTGAGTTAAACTTGAATCAGTTGAAACTCAAGCTTGTTTGCACCTCTATCCTTGTTTTATTATTATGGTTGGATTATCAAGTTTAGGAATTGTCACTTTTCTGGCATTAATTTATTTCTCATCTGTCTTGCTATTGGCTTTTTTATATATATGCATTGCCTCGAAACAAGGAGTGGTGCAGTGCAGGCTTGATATTCCCTCCCTTAATCTATAAAAAAATTGGAACTAACGTCTGCTACAGATTGATACGACAACGAAATGGTTTTTGTTAATCTCCATATATATAAATAAGAAACCTTCAATCTTCAGCTTTCATGCATCTCAAACTTTGAGCCTCTTTTATTAGCTTCCAATACGGATATGGATATGGATATGTATAATTACAATTTTTTCTTTTGCATTATTTTTGTTGCTCTTTTTGCTACTATTTTGAACCCTGTATTTGCTTTGAGAAGTTGTGAGTTTCCAGCAATTTTTAACTTCGGTGACTCGAATTCGGATACCGGTGCTATGCCTTCTGCTTTCATTCTCCCTAATCCTCCTTATGGAGAGACTTACTCTGACATGACTCCTGAGAGGTACTGTGATGGAAAGCTGATAATAGATTTTATTGGTAAGCAATTTTTACCCAATACTACTCCTAGCATATATATAGCTTTACCATTTGGTAATATTAGAATTCTTTAAAGGGATGGAGAAAATAAATGCTTGGATCCTTATAATTACTATATTATTAGTCAAACATTAAATTTCTACATTAGAAGATATATCATAAATAACAACATCATAAGCAATGAAATATATCCTTCTAGAAATTTATAAATTATGAATTATTATATGTAAAATAATCTCACATCAAATGAGATAGCTCAATAGGATGATTCATATGTGAAACTAAAAATTATTTGTTGGTTGTTGATGATTATGTTTATAAACTGTGTTTCATCTCAGCCAACAGTTTCAATCACCCATATCTTAGTGCGTATCTCAATTCCATGGGGACAAACTTCACATATGGCGCAAATTTTGCTACCGGAGGATCTACCATCAGATTACCATCTAGCATCATTCCGAATGGTTTATCTAGTCCGTTCTTTCTTTATGTGCAATACATGCAATTCGTGCAATTCAAACTCAAGTCACAAATGTTAAGGAAACAAGGTACATATGCATTTCCCATCTCTTGAAATTTACAGATGATCAGTCGGTATATATAATTGGCAAAATGTGGCATTTCCGACAGAAGGGCTTCAATCTATATATCTGTAGGTGGTGTCTTTGCAAAATTAATGCCAAAGGAACAATACTTTCCAAAGGCTTTGTACGCATTCGATATCGGCCAAAATGATCTTGGAGATGGACTGTTTAGAGGTTTGCCAATAGGGGAAGTGAATGCATCTGTCCCAGATATCGTCGACGAGTTCTCCGAAAACATCAAGGTATTTAGTAGGTCTAATTGAGTTTGAACTCATTCCCTCACAGTGTCACCATTATCATTTAATTAGTTAAAGCTCATACCTTTTGTTTTTGTAATAAGGGTTAATCAAATAAAATATTGATGAAGTTTTGATGCAGAATTTATACAGCTTGGGGGCTAGAACATTTTGGATTCATAACACAGGACCAATTGGTTGTCTTTCTTACATTTTGGCTAACTTTCCTGCTGAAAAAGACGATGCCGGCTGTGCAAAACCTTACAATGAACTGGCTCAATATTTTAATGTGAAGTTGAATGAGTCCATAGTTCAGCTCAGGAAGAATTTCTCATCTGCTACATTCATATATGTTGACGTCTATTCTGTGAAATATTCTATGTTCAGTTCACCTCAAAAATATGGTAACCACATAATATTTTATTCCCATTAAATTTTATTAAATTAGAAAATTCAGAATCATTAAATTAAAATAAAAAATGCTGATGGGTTTTTGGCTATGATGAACTGTGCAGGATTTGAGCTTCCACTTGTAGCCTGCTGTGGGTATGGAGGAATGTACAACTATAATAATACTGCTAGATGTGGGGATACAATTGCGGTAAATGGTAGTCAAGTAATTGTAGGTTCATGTGATAGACCATCTGTTCGAGTAAATTGGGATGGTATTCATTATACTGAGGCTGCCAATAAGTTAGTTTTCGATCAAATTTCCACAGGAGCCTTTTCTGATCCACCTCTTCCCTTAAATATGTCATGTCATAATAATTCATATTGAATTAAAAGTTTTCTTTTTTTTTTTCTTTAATAATTATTTTTCTTGATTGCTCTTGAACAAGCCTGCTGGTATACAATAAATTTATTTTAGTCTTTTATTATTAAATATTGATTAGATTTCAAACTCGGAAAGATTTTAGTACCACCAAGTCATAGTTTTTATGACTTCAATTAATTAATGCATATCTTTGTATTTACAAAACTTTTTTTTAATTTGATTCTTTATTAAGATTAAAATACATAATCTTACAGTTTTAATGACGATTTGATTTCCGCTAACTGATTAATCATTATATATCAGACGTGATCCAGCTGCTCCAGGACATAAAAAACGTCAACAAGGACTTTAAATTAACTCAACATGGTATAGTGACCCTACAATTTGTACCTAAAATATATTATATTTGAATTATCTCACAGCTTTAGAGTAAGATCAAATAAAAAAACTCCTTGATCATCAACAACTCCTCAAGTAATTAAGCCTTAACTAGATGTATGGATAATAGATATGAGCTATTAAAACTAGCAAGTGGATATTAATTTACTATAAGCATGCATGATGCCTTATCACTATAGAAATTCACCTCCCACTCTTGTCTTTTTCATCTCATAAGCAACTCTTTTTTTTTTTTTTTTTGGGCTACCAAAATGGGGTCTCATTGCAATAGACCATCTTCTTCTTTTTGCTCGATTCTTTTACCCTCTGTTGCCAACTTGAACTCTACATTTGCTCAAGGAAACTGTAAGTTTCCAGCAAGCTTCAACTTCGGTGACTTCAATTCTGACACCGGTGGATTGCCTGCCGCTTTCTTCCCCCCTAATAGTCCTTATGGAGACACCTATTTAACATGCCTTCAGGGAGATACTCTGATGGAAGTGTTATGATAGATTTTATTGGTAAGTAAGTATATATCCATTTTGGTCTTACTATGCATGGCCAGAGGTGAAATGAAGGGAAATGAAAGAGGAGGGAAGAGAATGGAGCTGAAATGCACCTCTACTTTTGTTTGGAAATTTATGTTTTTAAAAGAGGGTAGACTCTAATTATAGTGCCTTAGATGCACTCTAGAAATCACCAAGAAAAGGCCAGTGCAATACGTTCCCTTTCATACTTGATCGCTCTTCTTTATAGATTTTGCTAGATTTTAGAGTTCCACTTTATTTTTTAAAGTTTTTTAAATTTTTTTATTAATTAATTTCAATTGGAATTTAAAGTCAAGCTCTCGAGATGATTCTAATACCATTGAACCAATGTTTAATGCATCCCACATTGTTATTCGATCTATAACAATGTTTAAGTATTCTCTCGTCAGTGAACCACAAAAATACAGTAAGCTACAAATTTTTTCCCTTACCATCATTTCAACCCTATGGTATATAAAATGATGCTTTTTAGAAAAGTAAATTTCTGGCTCAGTTTTAACATATTGAATTGGTTTAATTGCCGCCTACATATCAAATGTAGGGTTTGAACTTCCACTGGTCACGGTGGAAAATACAACAATAGCAATACTGCTCGACGTGGAAGCCCAGCTATTGTCAATGGTACCCTAAGGGTTCGAGTGAGTTGGAATGGAGTTCATTATACTGAGATTGCCAACAAGTTTATTTTCGATCATATTTCTACAGGAAGGTTCTCTGATCCCCCTCTTCCCTTGAATATAGCATGCTGGAGGAGGACTACAGAATACTGAATTAATTGTTACTATATATTATATTTATTTGACTTGTTAACGGCTTTTATTAAGTAATTTAGCGTGCTTTCACATTCATTAACATGAGGATTGTTTGCTTCATATTCTCAAGCATTTCAACCCATGGGGAGTACTTTGCCCAAGAAACTCCAATGGCGGAGTCATCATTGATTTCACAGCTATGTTATTTTGCTTCAAAATTATAACTGAAAAGCTTAGAATTAAATCCCTTGTCAAAGTTTGAGCTTTTTTTTATGTTATTTTATTTTATTTATGAAGCTCAATAGATCGAAACAATATTATAACTTTATATCAAATTAGTCTCCCTTGTCACTAATTCTGTACATTAATGGATAAAAAAATCAAACTCGAGATCTCCACTTTTCACAGTGTACTTATCATTAAGTTATACTGCAAATGCAATATTATCCCAGTCAATTGCACTATGGGTTCACTCCTATCATCAACCCAATTATCAATTGATATAGATGGACCGTTGAAATTATAGGGTAAATGAAATTAATGGTGACTGAATTTTAGTGGTAAAATAGTGGTCGTTATAACTTCTAAAATTTATATAATTTAATTATTGAACTATTGTAAATATTTCTTTTAAAGTTTAATGATCTAATTTTTAAATAATCAAACATCAAAATGATAACGTAGTAATCAAATTGCCAATTTATATTATGTATAAACTCATGAATCAGTTTCATATTATTTTTTCTCTCCTAATTAGATTAATACAAATTAAGTAAATCTTATATCAATTAAATGTTAAGAGAAAAAAAAATCATTAGAGTGATTAATAGATTCATAAATACTCCAAGTGATAAATGAAATTGTTAGATAATTAATTTAGTTTTAGTAGAATATTTACGATAATTTAGAATTGTAAATGTTTAAGGTAGTTTAGCTTCAATATAATGCATTCCTATGTGAAAGTATATGTAGATTTAAATATGTATCGTATATAGAATCTAGTCATATCTGCAACTTCTCCCGTGGTGCAAATTTTCATCAACAATTATTCCATGAGACAGAGGATTGTCCGAGGCTGGATTCTTCTTGGATGTACAATTTTTACAATTCATGCAATTCAAATCCAAATCACAAATTATCAAGAAAAGAGGTAAATATTGTTGCAAGCAAAGTAATAATCGATAAGATTTCAATATAATGAAAAAAGTTAATAATTTATAGATAAAATCTGTTTGGTGAATTTTACAATGACGGATTTTATAATGTCGTCAAATAACGTAGTCTAATTTAATAGCGAATAATAACTCTTATATAATCCAATGATGTTTAATCATATCTAAACTAATGATAAATACTAATTTTTATTTAATATAATGATAAATTATTAATTATGACATTATAGTGTAATAACATAAATAATATTATAGTCTTCATTGACTTATTTGTATCAACGTGTATTACATTACACTAAAATGTGGATTTAAAAAGATATCAATGTTTTTATATTTAAAAGACAAAAAAAATAAAAAATAATTATGTGATATATAAAATAATTATATATATTAGATATCAATAAGTATATATTAATATTTATTAAATAGATTAATACGAAGCACGAAAAATGACATGACCCATGAATCAAAAGAAAGTAATGCGTAGAAAATTAATAAGATCGTAGAAAATTAATAAGATTATGGGCTAATGTCATTTTTAAACTTGGTGGTTGTTGTGGTGAGATATTTGCAGAATTAATGCCAAAGGAGGAGTATTTTGATAAAGCTTGATACATATTAGAGATAGGTCAAAACGATCAATCTTGGTGCTGGATTTCTTGGCAGCAAGTCCATCCAGAAAGTCAATTCTTCTATTCCTAATATAGTTAGCAGGTTTTCCACCAATCTTAAGGTAAGACAGACATTTAATCGTTGGATTTTTTTTTTTTAACCTCATAATATTGTATTAAAGTTTGATTATAGGCAGGTGGATCATTTTGGATCCACAATACCCGACCCATCAGTTGCCTCGCCTGCCCAATCTGCCAATCATGGCAGGCTGTGTGGACTTTGCAAAGCCTTATAATGATGTGGCCTAGTATTTTAATCACAAGCTAAGAGAGGCCATATTTCAACTCAGAAGGGACCTTCCTTTGGTTGCAATCACATATACGGATTTTCAAGTATTCTCTCTATTAGGCCAACCCAAACAATGTGGTAAGTTTGGTTGGAGTATTAGCTTGTTATGTTATGTTGAATAATCCCACATTAGGAAAAGAGAGTTTTTTTTTGACAAAGATGTTTTAAATTTTGAATCTTTAGCTGCTATTAGCAGTTGTCATAGTTAACAATGGTTGTTTCCAATAATTGTGTTGGTTCAAAATTGTTTTTTTGTTTCAACAGTTGTGTTGGTTCAAAATGAGTCTATATATCTCTGTTAGCCATCCAAATTTGTTTTAAAGTTTTTCCTGCTACAAACTTTCTCTAACTCTACCAACGTTATTTTATTTCAATCTTCTGTTCTTGGGAGAGAAAAGGATTTTGTCTTTTCTCTAGGGGCTTTGTTGTATCCTGAAGTAATTTACCAAAAACACCATAAACAACAAATTAATGGGGGCAAATATTACCTTAAAAGAGAGTATTATACATGCCTCAAAGCAATTAAATCTTTCTTATCATTTATTTTCTGAGTAATACTTTTCTAACAAGTTTTGCATTTGCTAGTCATTATTGACTGAAATAATGGACAATGTTCTATAGAAGTGAAGCTTATAAATTTAAATTTTTTACTATCTTGCATTACAAAATAGACATTCACTCATAAATTTTAATTAATTTGAAGATAAAACTTTAGACACCATTAGCACCAATCTAAAGGGAGAAAAAAAAAAAGAAACATTATTTTTTATATATAATAAATAATTGATGGATAACATAACTTTCATCGATACAAAAGCTAAGCACTACATAATTATAGTTATTCATATGCAATTAGGCTTAAGATTAAGGCTTCATGAAAAATAATTTATTTATAAAAAATATTTATTGGATAATATATTTTTTAGTATTTGAAATATATTATAAAAATAATATTTTTTATTTGTAAGATTATAATAAAATTTAAACCGCAAATAATTTATATTATATTATTATTATTTAATATGAGAAAAAATTCATTACAAATAAAATTTTTATAGGTTCCACTAATCACCAATGACTATCGGCCAACGACGACTGCTACTAAGTGTCAAAAGTCAAAAATAACTAATGATAATAAATGCATACATTTATATAGTTTATTTTTCAGTTAAATGAGTTTATTAAAATCTTAAGAAAATGACTTTTTTCTTTAAAAATGACTTAATTTTCATTGATCAATAAATCATTTTCTATTGATTAATTTTTTTTAACGCATCAAATATTAGAAAATATGAAAAATATATATTTTTAAAAATATCTTTTACTAAATAAACAAAGCCTAAATAATATAATGAAACATATTAATTATGAATTTGCAATAAAGTCGATACATTATCTCTTTTCTGTTGTACATTTTTCCTTTAAGAAAAATAAAATGGAAGTAACCCTTTTGGCAGTGTGGTGTTCACTTTTTATAACTGGCAGGATTCGAGCATCCACTATACGAGTGGCCTGCTGTGGTTACGGAGGAAAATGTAAGTATATTAGTAGAGTTGGTTGTGGAAGGTAGATGTTAATGGCACCCAATTCCCAATTGGTTAATGTGAAAACCCCACAGTTGTGGTCAATCTCGTCTCTGCAAAGTTAGATGGCACATATAATAAGCTCACATCCAATTCAATTTTTTTATACCAACTACTTTCATGTTATTGAAGGCTGCATAGAGTTCAAAATAGTTACATGTGAGATTGATATAGAAAATGCAATTTCACCCACCTTCAAATTTAAATGCAGAAGGAAGTCACAAACCCAAACAAATTTAATAATAATAATAAAGAGGATTTTCTTTAAAAAAAAAAAAAATTCTTACTAATTTTAGGAAAAAAAAAATGAAGAATGGATCCAAACAAAATATACTAGAGAAATCCATCATATCATATGCTAGAATAGTGGGTGAGCTGGAGGGATGAATTTCAGTCAACAAACAATTGAGCAACAATGTCTTATCAAAATCTATTGTCACATGCACAAGGCTTTAGCGCCCTTCTCTTCCACACTCTCACCTGAGGAACAGAATCTGATCATAAATAATAAGTTGAAAGAGATGCACATTTAACCAGCAACACACTCACTACCTGAATAATCTTACACACTACAAAATCTAAGTCAAAATGTTATATATTTTTTCATATTTAGTTTTTATTTTCTATAATCACATATTATTTAGATAGCCTTATGACAGAAAGCAAGCATGTCATAGGATAGGACCATATTCCCACTTTTACACAGTTTGATAAAAGATGCCTAAAGGCTAAAGTGATAACCTAACCACAACAGAAAATGACACTCATTTATAGGGTGACTCAGATTATATTAGAATTTCTTGTTAAAAAAAAAAGGTCAGACATTAACTACATAAAGATTAAAAGTTGAGGTTTAGGATAATTTTTGGATTGAGTCTTTGATTCAGGAATATTTAAAGGATCTTTAAAATTGCGAGACTGAGAATTTCAGTTTCAATTTAATTCAAATTAAAAAAAAAAGACTTATTTTTATGGTATATAATAATTGTAGAGCAGTGGAAAGGAAAATTAGGAAAAACAGAAGGAGAGGGTGTTTTTTTTAGGGAGAGACCTACCAAGGTGTGTAAAGTCAGAAAAAGCTATAATAGTTAAGATTATGTGGATAGGAGGTTCCTTCTCTTTATGAGTTGTGACTTATGACAAAATAATGTGTTTCCCAAAAGTTCTTTTGACATCAATCTTTTGTACAGGATATATTAGCATTAACATATATTCCCTTTTATCTTATAACTAAAGAAACTAAAGCTGTTCCACTTTAAATTTTCTGACCTTATATAACTTCTTCAATTTTTTTTTTTGCCTTAGGTGGATGACAGATTTAGGGGTCCTCTCCTTATTCTCAACTTCTTTTGTACTCAACCCTTCTTTAAACATGCACTTGCCCACATTGCCAGCTTTAACACTAGCACAATTAAAAATTTCTTATTTTTCTAAGAAATGTAAATGACCGAATTGAAATGGCATCTAATCACATTGCTCATCTTCACTCAGCACTACACCACATTTAAAGGGGAAAATGACATACCAAGCTTGTTAGACTCTTAATTTTATTTACTATGAGATAAAAAAAAATAAAAAAGGATTACCGTTATTATTAAGCTATAGATTTTTATTATTGTTAGAGATTGATAATTAAACCAACTAAATTGAGTCGGACTAACTCAACTGATAATTTTAGAGCTTGATCAGTGGAGATTTTATTTCCAATCAGATATGATATTTAATTCTACAGGTTAGAAATAAGATTTTCTATCTATGTATATGATTTAGAGTACGTCTTTAATAATTCCTGACCAGACATATATTCTTCATTTACCAAAATTAGATTCGCACTATCTTCTTTTTGTATGTTGTTTGAGGAAGCTAGATGAAGATTAATGACTTGTCATTTTCTCTCACTCCATATGAGGCTTTTTCTAAACAACCATGGTGGTCCTGTAGGGAAATGGTCCTAAGCTATGGCTCCAGTTATCAATTATTTATTATCAACATATACTAGTGAATATGGCCATGCTTTGGCACAAACACGAAAGAAGACACACGTGTGTGGGGTGATTATGAATCTTATTTCTTATGCATCAGCCACATAGCATGAACACTAGAAATCCAATTTGATATTAGAGCCACCACTTTACAGTAAATCCCATTTTTTTTTTTTTAAAGAAGAAGAAAGATACATGTTCCCACCTAGACAACTATAAGACAAGTTCCAACCCTATGCATTAGGACCCTTAGATGCTGCACGTTGTTTCCCACTTTAGATGTGCACCTAACATGGGGTCATGCTCATGCAGTGTTAGTTCATGTGGGAAATAAAATTTTTGGAGAAATCCAAAAGGGTAACTAGAGTTTCCCCTCTAAATTATGAACAATCTCCTATATCAACAATGTCGAAAATGAATTATAAGTTAAAAAATAGAATCGTCTTCCGAACTCACGAGTTGAATTTGATTATGATTCTTATATTACCCTAAAAATAAATCTCGAAATCGATTAAACTTCCATGTACTCAAATAATTTGTTACAATAAGGTAACCGTTATAAACATGAAAAATTGAGAGGGAAGAAAGGAGGAAAATCAAGAATTCCGAAGCAATTTTCTAGCTAGGAATTAGGGGAGCGTAGAACAGTTATATATATTGACTCTACCATGGCAATAATTCAAACCTTTTACCAGTTCATGTTGAGGCTAAAACGCAGAAAAGAGAGGAATGAGTAATGTCCCTTTCTATGGAATTCTTACTCTTCATTATTTGGTCCTTCTCTTTGTCAGAGTCCTTATCCAGCCCTTCCTCAACACCTTGACTCCCTCTACCTTGGTGCCCACGTGGCACACGGTGGCTCTGTTGGACCTCTTCCCTCTGACGAGCTGGAATAGATGGCCAATCCGTTTTCGCCACCTCAAAAAGGCACGCGGTTTAGCATGCTCTATCACACTCATTGTCTCCTTAGGGTCCTTGGCTTGTTCTTGTTTGGCTTCCTTAGTAGCAGTAGTAAAATTAATAGGGTTCTTGTCATTCTTGGTGGACTTGGTGCAGTAATGATCCAAAGTGACCTTGTTAGAAACAGTGCCATTTTCCCATGAGGCAGCTCCGTTGTCTTCAAACTTTATTGATATAAAGGATTCTGCAAAAGCTTAATCACGGTGATGATGGGTTCCCACTTTAATTCCAATCAACAACAAATTACAGCAAAGCTTGTCACTTAACATGTTTAATCTCGTAAGCCTTACCTATTTGGAATTTACATTTTCCATCACATCTAAAAATAAAAACAAATATACGGAGACTTCCTTCTCCACTATTGACCATATATTACATGCTAATGGAGAACATAATGAAGAAGAAATGACATTAAAATTGACACCCAAAGGGTCCCTCTTTAGATTTTTCCTTTGCATGTTTGCATGACCCTTATGTTATCAGGCTAACTGTTTATATGGTTCAATTAAGCACTTAATGAAACTTTTTTGCTTCAACATTGCAGGCTATTCTAACACTCCCTACGGGAAAGAATCCCACGTACTTGGTTAACAATTTCATAATAATCATAAATTACTTGCTAAGTTCTTGATTGGACTACATCTGTTAGGATAAATATAATCCCCATCAAAGTTATTAAAATCATAACAATTAAAATAACAAATCTAATAAGATTATTCCATCTCCATTTGCCAGTCTTCTTCTGTTAGATAGCCATAATGTTTTTTTGTCATTATCCAAGCAATAATAATTCTGCACATGCAGACACAGAAGTACATGCCACATTTCTAGTTACCCATTTGTTGGTATCAAAATTCAAGAACAGTATGAACAACTGCAGGAAATCTTGCATTACAACAATATGTATGTACTGTATATGCAATTACATCAGAAACAAACAAGAAAAAGTGACATTTTTATATACATACCTTCTGGACTGGTAGAGGCATCAGATTTGTTAGAGTTATCATCAGACTTAAAATGGCGGCCGAATTCAAGGAGATTGAGAAGAGAACCCAAAGCAAAGATCTTGGGAAGACTAATGGAAGGCTTCCTACTGCCATGAGCAGTAGTAGTAGCAGAAGAAGGAAGATGGCGGCCTTGCTTTGCAGCCAATATAAGGAGCCTTTCATGTAGGCATATAGCACAAACTCCTACAACTATCTCTTTTGGGTGGAAACAACAGCAAGAATTGTCTTCTCTGTGCCCGTAATTCATGGTACAGGTTGAAGAGAAGAATGCAAGAAAAGAGAAGAGAGCAAGAGACTGAATCTTGAGTTGTAGACTTATATGAGAGCAAAATGTAGTTGCTGGAATCTAACATGTAATATTATATTTATGTTGAGTAGATGGTCCCACCAATATATATATATGTATCTAATTTGGACAATATCATACAAGGGTAATGTTTTTGGGATCTCAATTTATATTTGTATATATAGACAATGGTTGAACACACACACACATATATATATAATGGTTGCATTCTAAAATTTGAGTCTTGGATGCTGCTAATATTTCCATGTTGAGGAAAATCAAGACCTGCCCTTGGACTAAGTGCTTCTTTGTGGAATTTTCATGGAAGTTACTATGCTTTGGTTACTTTTTTACTTTATGTTTTTTTTCCTTTCACTTTTTATCCAAAGCAAACTTTATTTATTGTAAACAATGAATTAAAGAATTTGAATAAGAGAAATATAATTATTAGTTTATTTTTTTAATTATTAAACCCACTTTTATGCTAATAGATTTCACATGAATTTCATAAATTTATTTAATGATTAAATGGTAATAGTGAAATTAATTTTGGTGATTGATTATTTATTTATTTATTGTTATTATATAATTAAATTGAGCTTATGAGTCATTTTAGAATGGGTCTATGATGCAGAAGTCAAAATTTGCAACTCCCAGTTGATTTTTTTCTCTTTTTTTGAATTCCCTCTCACTTGATGTTGGAACTACAAAAGGTTGCACAGTAATTTTTGTCAAAACTAGAATTTCTTTAGAAGGTAAAACTTATCTCCTCTCTTTTTTTTTTTTTCATAAATCTTTTATATTAATCATTTTGGTAAAGAGTAAGAGCATGGGAGGAGCATTAAAAATTTCCAGGTACAGGAATGAACCTTATAAAAGTGGCCTTTCCAAATTATTTGAGGAATCACACTGTAACACTTAAAAAGAAAAAAGAAAAGAAAAGCAAATCAAATATATGCTTATATAATGATACAAAATATTTAAAATTTAAAATTCTTACAATATTTTTTAAAAATAGCATTATTGTGGAAAATGTAACTTTTAATTTTTCTGTAAAATAACTTGACTTGCAATTTCTTAATTTTGAAAATTATTTCAATATCACTTAATTAATATCACGTTAATTATAAGAAACGTCAATAAATTCTCAAATGTCCCTGCTTATTTGACAAATTCATACGAACATTGCTTCTATTTTCTTTAATTTTTTTCCTCCATTTTTTTTCAAAGCCATGATACAAAAGGCGATGTCACTACTAGAGACTCTGTTGCGGTGGCATATTTATATGTGTGTAAATTGTAGAAAAGAGATGGGAAGAATCTTTTTGTTATTACGTATAACATAAGGAGGAGAGAAGAAGAAGAAGAGCCTTTATAGTGTCTACTAAAAGGCTCTTAAAAAGTGATAGAAACAAGGAAACTAATGGTCACATGGGGAGAAGGGAGGGCTGTTTCCATTTTGGTTGGCTTCAAGTGAAGTACCCATCATGGTCAGAAACAAAGCTTGGATGTTTGAGAAATTTGCTGTGGGTCTCCTCTTGCCAGCCCCTCACCTACTACACCTGTTCCAAGCTAACTTAGCCATTTGCTCTCTCGACCAACATTTCCTACGCTTTAAGATCTCTCCTCTTTCTAGTATTCTTTCCTCATTCTCTAATAACTCCTTGGACCCATTACAGTTTTATGATGGCTTGTAAATTAAATAATTTAGACATTTTGGCAATTGACTCCGCTTTAGACCCAAAAAATGAAAATTTGTTCATTAATGGGGTAGGTGTAACTATCTTTGAAAACCCACAAAATCTTCTATAATCTTCATCTTGTTCTACCCCCTGTAATATGGTGACTCCAATCCAATACAAGCAAAGCTTACTAATATTGGTCACACCAATTATTATAGATGTGGTAAGCTTGTTTAGTCACATAAGATTACAAAATTTATTGGGCAGCAGGTAACTATGGTCACAGTCATTATTATATTATTTATTTTCACGAGAAGATTAGAATATCCTTACAGAAAATAAATGAATAGATGTATAAATATAAAGAAATAATTGACATATGAATCAACATTAGTCTAGTCAGATGATGTTATTGCTATACCATTAAGGCTTACTCATATAAAGATTATTCAAACAACTTTTGAAGTTTGACCCTTTCTACAAGCTTTGGCGTTAAGAGTCGTTGGTTTGAACTATTATATAGTTCCCTAAATAAACTGCAACGCGACCAGAGCGTTGAGTACAACAAATTCCAAACACGTTTGTTTCAATGCGAGGAAAAAAAGAGGTCTACACGCCTAGAAGGATGCCCCATGTCCTTGAATTCAAAGAAATCATAAATTTTGACAAATTCCACATTTGAGTAACTCTTCTACTACTTACTGTGAAATTATTCAAAAGTGGCCTTCAAAGTCATGAAGGCCAATACAAAAAATAGCAGCCACATTTTATTTAATTATTAATCTATCAGCAAGCAAATCAACCAGATCACATCATTTGTTCCAGGTTATGGCAACAATCCAAAAATGGCAGACCAAAAAAAAAAAAAAATACATGATTAGATCCATCAGGATCCTTATTAGCTACTAAAACTTTTTTGAAAGATTAACACCAAAAATCCTTCTTGGATCCTATGCTAGCAATTAAAACTGGGAAATGCTGACAGGGAAAGAACTGAAAAATGTCGTACATTAACACAGCAAAAACGTACAAAAGAAAGTGGTGCAAGTGTAGGAAATCTCATTGAAGACAAAAACAAGGCAAAAAGAGAGAGAAAAGCAGAGAAACAACAACGACTGAGTGATTCTACTAGAATATGCGCACAATCAGCAATCAAGATTAGATTCTCTTGTAATTCATGACTCATATAACTTGGAGAGTTCTTCCGAAAAGGCCTTTCGAATGGCCTCTCTCTTGATCTTAAGAGCGGCAGTGACAAGGCCAGATTCAGGAATCCATGGATCAGAAAGCAATTTAATTTTTGTTGGAATCTCAAACTTCTGCAAACGTGCTTTCTTCGCTTCCTGTAAAAAACGAAAATTATAGTTGTTACTAGAATAGAAAAGCTAATCCATTTATATATATCTTCCCCATCATGCTGTGATTCTTGTTGCCAAGTAGAGTAAAATTTCTGTTCAAGAAAGTTCACTTGAAAAAGGATTTTTCTTTGTTATTTCTCAGAGAGGAGAATCATGGAGCCTGGAGGCAGGAGAAATGTGTTGAAAATGCAAATACTTTTTTAAAAAGGGATAACAATAATAAAAGTGCTAAAACTTTTAAAGATTTTCCATTTAAGAACCTGAACTTTGTGTGCATGTTTTCTTCGCCCTCTCTCCTAGCTCCTCTCTCTCTCTCTTTGAACCATGGGCAGAAGTGTGAGATGGGCATTGGTTTCTAGAAACTGATTCAAGGAATTTGTGCCACTAAATTGAATGGAATACCATGAAGGAAAATGCAGACACCCTATTCAAATTTGGAAGTTATCAGCTTAAATTAGTATTCAAAAAGCATGCCTTGGCTAATGATGCTTGTACTTCCTTCATAGTTTCATTTTTCTCACACAATTCTGCAAAATCAGAAGAGACAATTCCCTGTTTTGAAGCCCATTCTTCCAGGGCAGGTTGTGCAGCCACCACAAGGGCCACACAGTAATTGTGAAATGGATCAGCATGCAGCATCATGTTGTCAACATAGGGGCTCACAATAAGAGCAGCCTCAACCTGCAGGGAAAACATTAGTCACAAAGATATTTTGTTAAAGAAGCAGCTCTATAACTCCAAATATTCATACCTTCCCTAAAGAGACGTATTCCCCATGCTGAAGCTTGACTATGTCCTTTTTACGGTCAATTATCTCAAGGCAACCATCGGCATGGAACTGCCCTATGTCACCTGTGTAGAACCACCTCATTCCTCTCTCATCAACCTTTCACAACCGGAAAAAAAAAAGGGAGATAATTGACATTTGTTGTCATTTTCTCAGGCATGTGCTCCACAAAATATATGCTGTCATAAACCTCGAAAATTTACCTTGTACACTTCCTTTGTTTTCTCTTCATTCTTGAAATAGCCAAGAGTTACATTAGGACCACCAATAACAATTTCCCCTCGAGGCATTGGTGAATCATTAGTTAAATATCCACCTTCAGGCCAATCTATTAACTGAACAAAGAATATGGTATTTTATTCAAATCAGTCTGCATCAAATGATTGGTCTAACCATTATATTGAGATGACCAAATCAAAAGTACAACTCAACAGGAAAAAAATATCAGAGATTTTCACAGGACAAGACTTCATATCAAGAGCACCAATTATTTGTCAGTCACAATCACAATCAATGGATGATGTTACATGATTGAAAGAATACGAACAAGGTAGTCATGGACACACAAACACACACTCAGAGAACTAATAAAATTAGAAGCTTAACAAAAATAAAGTTCACTGCCAAGTCACCACCATGGTAGCAGGGCCTTTCTTCATCAAGGAAACACTTGAACATGGACGTAAGCAGCCATTTGACTAATAATCATACTTTGGGCAAAAAATATGCAGTCTGATCAAAATTCAAATTTCAGAATAATTAATGATCAACTTTGAACAATAATTATCCTTAAAAGAAGTCCAATATTACCAATTGCAAAGGTTTAGAACATTTTGAAACTACTTCATAACCAGAATTCAGAAAAGTCATTGTTGGACTAGGTTATTCAAACCTAAGTCAAGACTCTCTTTTGATCTTGACAATATAGATTGAAAGGTTTTAATATCAATTTTAAGTGTTGTTTTTGCAGTTATTAAGATAGAATTTAATTAGGAGTTGAATAGAAGTGATTA
>CATIWR010317396.1:0-16351 GCA_949677035.1 Omphalea diandra | reverse complement strand
TCTATATATATAGATATATATATATATATATATATATATATAGATGGATAACCATAGCTTCAACAAGATTTATTTTTTAATTCTCTTTTCCAAATTTAAATTAAGTTTTTTTTCTCTTTTATAAAAATAAGAAAAAACTTTTTCAAAATTAAAATTTTCTTTTCTTTAAACTCTCATTTTGTTAGGAAAGAGTTCCATACCAAAAAAAAAAAAAAAAATTCATTTAACTACATTTTTTTTTTCAATTCCACTAACTCAATTTTTAAAATTTTATTTCTTTACAAATTTTTATTTCAATTATTGTTAATGGATTTTATGGTCCCTACAAGGTTATTAACTGTAAACATGTTATCTAGGTCTCTATCATTATTTATTTTATCATTATTGAAAGCATTAATGCCTCTTATGGAAAGATATTCTCAAATGCTATGAAACACATGTTAGCTCTTTCTTTTCTTGCTTTCTTTGGCTCATCACTATATTCACTTACTTTGAAGGAGTTTGTATCATCCTAAGTGACTTTATATGCTCCTTTTTTTTCTTTTTTTTCTTTTTCTCTTTTTTTTTTTTCTCTTTCTTAACCTTAGGGTATACAATCTTAATGTGACCTTGGTTTTTTTTTTATTCATAACATACCACTTGGTCTTTTTTTTTTATCTTTACCTTACTTCTTCTTCTTCTTCTTCTTGTTCTTCTTCTTCATCATATCCTTAGGGTATTTGATTTTAAGATGGCCTTACTTTATTGATCTATAGTGTACCACTTAGTCTTGTTTGACCTTTCTCTTACTTCTTGAAGGGGTCCTTAGTATCTTTTGAAATTAATTAGTCATCAAATCCATCTTCCTATCACTCATTTTCTCTTCATTGAAGCTTAAGTTACAAGATGTAGCTTTGAAATCAATTTCTACATTCTTTTGTTAGCTCCAATATATATGGCATTTCTCTATTAAGGGTAGTCTCATACTTGATGGGATTTCTTAAAAGCTTATCCAAAAGCATGGTTCTTAATTCTTTTGAGTCTTTTAGTGAAATGACCTTGCTTAACCACTCTTTGGATAAACACCTTAGTACTTTCTTCACTAGCTTTTGGTGAATGTCTTTTGAAATGCTATAATTTCTCCAACTATATTAATGAATCTATCATACAATTAGTGATAGCTTCTTGAGGCTTCACAAGAAGTGTCACGTATTAAAAGTGAGGGTCTCCATTTTGCTCTCCTTTACTTAGTTAGTCGCCTCATGTATGATCTCTAATGCCTATCATATTTCTTTGAAGATGGTCTTTTATGCTTACTTTATTATACTCACATCTATTTAATGCATAAAAAAGAGCATATAGATGACCTCACTATTGGCCACTTACTTTTTCTCTTTGCCAATATCTCATAGACATCTTTCTCCACTTATCTTTTATCACTAGTGCTATTTATTAGAATACAAGGACTTTTTTTTTTTAATTATTCTATATGGCTTAATGGATTTTGATCGTTGAAAGTAGTACGTATGGTTTTTCTAGTATTAGTAGTTGGTATTACTATATATTGAATTTTTGGGTTTATACTTATTAAAGGCTACTATAATCATTGCTCTTTAACATTTAAGTTCTTTAAGCAAATTTGAGCTTCCTCTTAAAAATTCAGAAATAGACTCTAATATCATTTGTCGGTTCTTTAGTGACAATAACAACTAAAGATAGGAATGAATTGGGTGTAAACAAAAACCTCAAAAACTTCATTAGTTTAATTTTATAATGAAATAAGCACTCCAAATTCACTCTCTCAAAAGCAAAGATAGATATGGAATGAAAGAGAAAAATTACATTTAAAATTTATAAAGGTTTGACAATGTGCCTATGTCCTCTTCTTTAAGTGTCCACTTAGGTCATCACTTTTTTTTTTTTTTTTAAGTGTAAGAGTATTTTCTCTTTTTATTGGTGCAAGAGTAATCTATCCTTTTTAGATCCAAGGAAAACCTTCTACACAATCTCTTTTTTTTTTTGGGCCTAAAATATCCAAACCCATACCCAGTGATTTTGGGTGTTAAGCACTAATCTATGAACCTTACTAGGATATACCTAAGTGTCAAAGTCTCTCAATAAGTAGCAAGTTACACTTAGCGCTCAACAAAAGCCTACATTAAAAAATACGGGCTTTACATAAATGCTCACTCTACCTAGAATATAAACATTAATCCTTCAGCCTTTTACAAAGTTTTCACATAAATATAATATCCTTCTTCTATATTTGGCCTTTTATAAGTCCATATGTAAGTCCATATGAATGTCCTTAAATAGGCTAAAGCATTAAAACTTAGCTAGTAGACATATAGGTGGCAAATGGGTCAGGTTGGATTATTTTAGATCGAGTTACTTTTCAAGTCGAGGCGATTTTGAGTTGGGTTGAGTTTGGGTCGCTCGGGTTTCTAATGGTTCAGGTCACCCATCAGATTATGTATGCATAAATGATTTTGGGTCGGTTTTGGGTTTACTCTTAAAATCGATATTTAGAGTCAGGTCAGGTTGGGTCAATTGTTATTCAAATTTTAAATGTGCATTTGAATTTTTTATCATTTATGCAATATTTTCTCACAATTATTAAGAAAAAATAATAATTTTCTCTTAAAAATTATTTTGAGTCAAATTTTATATAAAACAAAACTTGATTAAAAATTATTTTTATTTAAATACTTAATAAATTAAATAGAATTTATTTTTGAAGCAAATCACTATATATAATAAGAACAAACAATTAAATTAAGTTCATATACAATTATATTTAAGTCATATATTAAAATTTAAACAATTTACAAACAAACATACTATGTTCATATAAAAATATATTTAAGTCATATATTAAAATTTAAACAATTTATGAACAAACATATAATGTTTAATGATAATAAATCACTAATTACACACAATTTTATGTATTATAATAAAAATTTCTATGATAAAATTAATTTTGTCTTAATATATGAGTTTATCGTGATAAAAATCAAATTTATCAGAATTACTATGAAAATAAATAAATTTGTGGTAAATTTTTTTATGTATTAATTATCTAAAAATTATGGTAAAAATTTAGTTTGATGACCTACAAAATTTAAACGTTTATGTGATTTTCAATTGTATTCAAAGTTTCAAATTAAGTCAATTACACTTTAATTTGATGAATTAATTTTAATTATACCTCAAGTCAAAATTAGAATTTAGTAAAGTGCATATTTAGACTCAATTGACTCTTATATTTTTCAATTAGTCCAATCAAATCTAAAATTAAGTTTAGAGTTTAATTAATATAATACATTTATTTTATTCAATTTTATTTTTTACTTAATTAAATTTATTATGTACTTATGTATGATGAATTATAATTTTATATTTAATTTAAAAATTTAAAAATTAAAATTTATAATTCATAAAATCTCTTAATCTCTCATTTTTTAAGAAAATTCTCTCAATCTTCTTAGAATTCAATTTTTGTATTTTAAATAATACAATTTTAAACTATTTAGATTAAAAATTTCTAAAACATATTTAAAAAATCAATTATATGAGATTAATTAAGATGATGCTTTATTTTATTCAATTTATTTCATTTTGTTTAATTAAATTTGTTATATACTTTTATATGATGAATTTTTTTAATTTTAAATTTATATTTTAAAAATAAAAATATTTAAATTATAATTTATAAAGTCTCTCAATCTCTCATTTTAAAAAAAATTTCTCTCAATCTTTCCTTAAAAATATAAACTATTTTCTCGCCAAGAAGTAAAATATAGTATTAGTAATGGCATGCCCAAAATGAGGTGGCCCTAGTGCTTATGAATATAATATTTATCTAAAATAATAGCTAGTCTTTTTCCTAACCCCCATTAAGAAAACCAAATGTCTTTCTGTAAATACCATGTTTAGCGAGACACTGACAAGTCTTATGTCTGAACAATTCAAAACAAGAGATTAAGTAGCCCGTAGAATCCAAATCAACTGGTGGTGATGTGAGATTAACCTAATAATTAATCCAAATTTGCGTATACAAAAATTGTCATTAAACTAGTTGTCCTCATAATCATATATAATTGGACAAACAAAAAGGAAACTAAACCTTTCCCTGTCTCCCCTGCCTGCATTAATATAATAAGGCAGTTGTTTAGGCGTCACTATCAGCAATCCCAGTAAATCTAACCATGGAAACGAATAAAATATAGGAACTCTCCCCACTTTGACTAACGAAAAAAAGGAACTGATCGTTCAAGAAACAGCTTTAGAATACCTCCAAATTCTTGATACTGATCAAACATAGTCCCCCATGCCAGCAAGACATTGTGGCGTTGGCGTAGCAGTGGGAACACGTCACCCACACCTGTATGGTTTTATATTACAATTAGGTATGTGTGTCGCCAAGTGGGGTAGAAGTGTTTGGTAATCACTTAATTAATATATAATTAGTTTTAATCTCAGATTTCAAATTAAATATTTAATGTTTACTAAATATTATAGTAATAATATTTTTATGTTGCTATATGTCACAATTTTTATAAAACAAAAAATTTAATATTAAAAAGTACAAGCCAATCAACTTAGAAATTAAGAATTCATCTTAAATAGTTGTCTATTATAATATTAAAAAATATTTCCATGAAATATGACTTTCTTTTTTACACAATTATATTATAAAAAAAATAACTTCTAGGCCCATAAAAATAAAAAAAATACAATTTGATGCCTATGTTCCATTTATTAAAAAATAATTAATAAAAAATGTTTTTTAATTAATAAAATTAAACTATTAAAAAATATTTTTAAAAGAGAAAAATTATTTTTTAGATTTAAATTTTATCGAAATAAAAAATAAATTATGAAAATATAATATTTATCATCATTAATTATCTTTAATAATTGACATCCATCATTAGTAACAATTGATCAGTGACGATCACCAATAATCATTAAAATCTATAAAAAATTTTATTTTTATTATATATTTTTATATTAAATAATAAATAGCATAAATATAAAGTATTTGTAATCTAAATTTTGCTATAATATTATAAAATAAAAGAAAATTAACAGTTTTATAATATATGCTAAAACTAGAAAATATATTTCTTCAAAAATGTTTTTCATAAATAAATTATTTTGTATAAAACAAACAAAATGTTATACTCATTTTTTAATATTTTAATAAATTATTATTTTACTCTTTACATAATAAAGTAATTTTTAATATTAACAAATTAGAAATTCATTTAAAGAATCCTTTGCTATAATTTTAAAAATATTATCACAAAGTATGATTTTACATTCTTTAAATAATTATTTCTTAAAAAATAACTTCTAAGCTGATTTAAAAATCTAAGATCTAGTTGATCTCTAATCATTATTTTTTTTTATGAATATAAAACTTAAATCAATATCCAATTAACAAATAAAATCAATCAAGATGAAAACATTGATTTTATTATATTAATAAATGCTTAATGCAATTAAATTAGATTAGATGGTTCCTGCACATATTGTCCAATGATTCCTTCAAAGAAGTCCTTTTTGCGAAAGGAAGTTCCGGTCCTGCCTCTTTACCGAGCCAGGGCCTTCCACCAGACCTGATCCGACCGATGAACCGAACCATCAACGGAAACTACCGGCTACGAAAACGGCTATTAATAAATGAGTGTTTACCTAAAATAATTCTATCTCTGCTGCAAAAATACAAAGACCTCACTTTACCTACTGTAAGAAAATGACAACACACCTTCACCTCATCATAATTCATTTTATTATTTTAAGATACCAAAATTCAATTTAAATTATTTATTTAATTATTAAAAGCAGATTTTGTGTTCTTGATGGTTTTTATTCATATAACTTAAAAAATAAATTAATCTCATGTAAATATCTTTAGACTTGTATATTAAAATGACTTGACTTGCTGTATTCCCTCAAACTTTTTCTTTCTTTTTTTTATTTTTTTTATTTGAATTGAATTCAGATATTATTTTTTGTTCACTATAATTTAGTTTTTCATTAATGTCTATTTATAACTAATTTAAGTATTATGATATGATTTATTGATGTAGGATTCATTTTTTTGAAGTGAATCTTTTCCAACTTTTGTTTTTTTTAGTAATGAATAGCTCTTGGAAAGTAGGTGTGGACAGCAAGACCTAGACTTCTCTTGTTATATAACATTATTGGAAAAATAACCTTTTCAGTTTTGGCTAAATAAATCCGCAGTTTCTATTTCAATAATCATATGAAATAATTGTGAATATATATATTTATAGACAATAGAGGTGAAAAGAAGTCTAGCTGATTGCCAAAAACTCACTCCAATACTTAAATCAGTAATATGCTAGAGAAAAAAAGTGAATGAATTTAATAATAGATACCTGACAGTGCTATTTATATAGTGGTTAGAGATACTTATTTTCTTATTGGAGTAGGACTCAAACTCTTCATTTTTAGTGATTGTTTCCTGATAAAAGGTAATTTCCTAATAAGAGATGACTTCTTGATAAGAAATAATATTTCTATTTAGGATGACATGCGAGCCAATTACACTTGGACGGAACTAAACAATGTTGGCTAGCAGTCTTATGGCTTTATGGTGGACCGAGCTATGCTGACTGTTGTAGCAAGGAAGGTCGAACTGAGTTTTGTGTGTGATAGGGCTCAACCTATATTTACTTAGGTATTATCACATGTCTCCCCCGTTAGTTTGAGTTTGTTTACTTCTAGAGATAATTGTAAATGTATTCGTGCTAGAGTATCTAGGTTGAAAGCCCAGAGTTTTGGTTGGATCAAGGGGTCATTTAAGGGGAAAAATAAAATTTTGAAATAGGAAACATTTCGCCATGTAACATGTCACTTGTTGTGCGATTAACATGCTTCTGATGATCAAGTATATTAGAAGGATCAGGGTCGTCTGATTGGAAGGACAGTTTGTTTATACATGACCATTCCTTGTCCCTGGCTAGGGATATAAATGGCCCTTTTACGTTTGCAAGGTTTCTATTTTCACCCTTCTTGTTCTTCAATTTGCCACAAAATTTTATTGCTATCTTTCTTAAAGATTGTGTAGGTTTTCTTCTTTCCTAAAAGGTGAGATTTTGTTATTCCTCTTTTTTCTCTTTCTTCTTTGTTTTTGTGTGTTCATAAAAAAGGATTCCTCAAATGAGGATGCTACCCTATTGGCCTTTATTTTGTCTAGTGGCATTTTTGTTGTCATGTATGTAAAAGAGGCGGTAAAGGTTGCTAATAAGGTTAAGATAGTGGAGGAAGGGGAAGTGGAGTTGGATGATGATGAGGACATAAAAGACAATGAGGATGAATTGGTTGAAGATGACAATGGTGAAGTGAGAGAGGAAGAAGAAATGAATAATGAGGTTGGACCTAACAGGAATAACACTAAGCTAACCACTATAGAATCTCAATAGAAGCCAATCAAAGTGCAAAGAGTGAATCCCAGAATGGCTAAAGAGAGCAACAGGATGTCAGTTTGGGCGCTTGCAAAAATTCATCTCAAATATAACATTCTACTATAGTATGAGCTGAGTATTCTTGAGCTAATGATAAGGGTCTTCTTTGAGCTTAGGCCTAGACAATTTATGTTATACGAGGAAAACTTGAAGGCTAGATTCAGGCTGCCTGTGCTTAAGTTTATTCAATAGGTGTTAAATGTCTTCCCATCTCCTACATTGCACTAAATGGTGTTAGAATGTCGGTAGGCTTATACCTCTTAGCTCAGGAGAAGGGGATTCACATGTCAGTTGGGTTGGCGAGGTGTATTTTTATAGTCAAGGACTGAGTTGGGGAGGATTATTGACACATTTCCTTTAGGCCCATTATAAGGATGTTTACCTATTATATGTCTTTAATAACGAGCTACAACCATAAATTATTTGTTACATTTAAGGATGATGTGGAGTTTCCCACTTCTAGTTTAATAAAGATAATTGGGATTACACATTAATCCCTACTAGTCAAGGACATGAGTGAGCCAACCACCTATAAGCCCTGGTGAAAGATTCTATCAACTTGACAAAGTTGATAAACGCGTGCCTTCTTACCCAACCTAGTGTATGTGCTTTGCTAATGTAATAATATGCTTGTATACTAATTGATATTAATGTTACATTGTTTTGCATAGATGGATATGAAGGCCTTAAAATATGAGATAGTGAGACAAAAAGCTACCCAGGCTGCTCAAGGACATGTAAAGCACCAAAGATTTGAGTGAAGAGTGTTGGAAAGAAACGTTCTTCAAATGAAGTGAATGCAGCTGAGTCGAAGAACAATGACGGTGTGGGTATTACCTTTGACACGAAACTTGTCCCAATCTCTATTCTTATGATGGATGAGGTGACTCATGTCGAGGCACCGACATTCAAGAGGCCTTAAGTGGAGGTGGTCGAGTCTGACTCGGATGAGGAGTTGTTTATGATTTCTAGGAACTTAAGCTAATGCCTCGACCTTCGTGGGTTTTTGAAGAATAAATATAGTCCATATTTGCTAAACATCTAAATGATGAGCAATATGCTATATAAGATTTGCCTCATGCCTAGTGATGAGAAAAGGTTTGAGCACATTATGAACAAGGAGTTAGTACCTCGTGCATAACTGCTCAATCTTAAGGTATTATGTGCAACATGTGGTTTTTTAAATTTTTAAATTTTTTGTTTAGATGCTAAGCTATTTCCCTTCTTTGTTTAAGCAGTAGTGACTAAAATGGCTTTAGGTCTTTGTCTTAAGGCTACAGAGAAAGGGAAGAAAAGTTTAATTGAGCTAGAGACTTTATTGATGAAGGCTCATAATGCTTTTAACACTCTATCAATGGAGCATCAACATATGTTACAATAGGTCACTGTTTCGGTAAACTTGTTAAGCTAGACCTAAGGGAAGTTGAAGGCTATCGAGGCATGTATGACATAGTTATCTAGTCTTACAAGAGTTCAAAAAGAAAGAGGCCCAACTAGAAAAGATGAAGAAGAAGAACACTAAGCTAAGCCAAGATGTGAAAAGTTGGCAAGAGAAAGAGGCTTTGACTTGGTCATTAGTAATTAAAAAAGTTACCTCTATTTATTTTTCAAATGTGCAAAAATCAGGAGTGCACTAGCAAAAGCTCATTAAGACTTGGATATTGATTATGTTGGTGATATTTTACCAAGGGACGTGATGAAGAAGATCAAGATGAGCTCGAAGAATAGACTTAGATTTTTTATGTGACCTTAGACCTCTTCATTGTAAGAATTTTCTTAGTTAATGAAAAATGCTTTTTTTTCCTTTCCATTTGTGTTTCTTTTTTTTTTTAATAATGTCTTCGCTTTGATATAACACAAAAGACTCAAAGATATTTCTTAAAGTATTTAAACTTCTAAGGGGGTATGAGCTGGCATTTTAACTTTGTTTTTTATCCTTATTATCTCTTAGTGAGGCTTAGCTCGATTATTTTCAATGAAACTAATTTTGAGAAAAATTAGCTTTACATATTAGTTTTGTATTCTTTTGATGGTGACTAATGTGCGAGATAGATTAGTTCAGTAAATATTTACTTAATGAGTTACATACGAGATAGATTAGCTTGGTACATTATTATGAGTTATGTATAGGATTAATTAGCTTGGTACCTTGTAAATTTAATATGTGAGATAAATTAGCTCGATATAATTCATAGTGCATAGGGTAGATTAGCTCAATACTTTGATGTGCAAGATTAGCTCAACATGTATGTAAAGAGAAACAATCACACAAGATAAAGATTTTTCATGGTTCAATAATTTGCCTATGTCTATGGGTGGTTTCGATTCTTCTTTTATTAAGAAAAAGTTTATTGACTACAAAAATAAAAAAAGGGTAGTAAGGGTTGCTTTATGTAAAGTACTTTTTAAGTGCTTCCATGTTCCATATGTAAGGTATGGACTTTCCTTCTATGGTTAGAGTTTGTATGTTGTAGGGCCTATTACCTTAGTTACTTTGTATGGACCTTCGTAATTAGCACCAAGTTTACTTACTCCAACTTCTTGTCGAGCTTTGAGAGTTCTTCGAAGCACTAGACGGCTTCTTTGAGGGCTCAATTCTTGACTCTTCTAATATGAAATCGAGATACTCTTTTTTGATATGTTGTAGCTCAGATGATACCCTATTCTCACTATTCTATCAGAAGATCCATGTTGAGGCAAAGTTCTTTTTCATTTTGCTTAGGCTGTGATGGAGGACTCTTTATAAAGGAAGGTCAATTTCTATAGGAATCATCGCCTCGATCCCATATACTAAGGAGACGGATGTTTTGCCTGTTGGTATCCTTAGGGTTGTCTTGAAGGCCTAAAGGATATGGTTAAGTTGATATTCCAAGATGCCCCTTGAATCATTTATCCTTTTCTTAATCCTCTGTAATATTATAATGTTAGTTACTTCGGTGAACCTATTGCTTGTGGATGAGTTATAAAAGTGAGCTGAAGGTGATTATTGTGAGAGCTTTAGCTTCTGGCCACTTAAAGAAATGTTGTATGGCTATCATTATAAATTTTTTTTTTATCCCAGTGCCTATAGGAAGAGGCTTAAGATGCCTATTCCCCATTAGGAGAAAGGTCATGTTGAGCTAATAGGCTCTTGAATAGTTGTTAGTTATCGAGGGATGGTGTTATGCTTCTAATAAGTGTCACATTTTTGTACTAGCTCTTTGCATCTTTGAACATAGAGGGCAAAAAATATGCTCCTAAGATAACTTGGGGCTGGTGTGCTAGCCACTTCATAGACTCTGTAGATGCCTTTATGAATTTCTCTAAGTACATAATTTTCATCTTTTGAGGAAACACACCTAAGCTAAGGCTAGTTATTAGAGCGTTTGTAGAGAACTTCATCTTCCTTAACATAGTTTGCTGCTTTGTTGATGATGGTTCAAGCTTCTTTTGGCCTGCTAGGAAGTTGTCTGTACTTTATGTATTTGATGAAAGGGCTTATCCAATTGTCTATCACGACTATGTTCATCAACTATAAAGTATTAGGTTATAGTTTTTCTTCCATTAAGACTCCTGTGGGCATGACAGTATGGGCGAAGCAACTAGCTTAGCTAAGGAATTTTCTTTTTCATTACTTTTTCAAGGGTTTGCTCCAGTGTCCAACTTCTTCCTTTTAAATCCATACTTGTTAAGAGGTGTTCAACGTGTTCAACATATTTAAGCATAGTGGAGCCTTTGATGGTGTATTTGCCTAATGAGCTGTTAGACCATAAATTATGAATCACTATGTATGGAGAGGTGTTTAGTTCGAACTTGTTGTGCTACTTATAGCCCAGTAATCAAGGCTTCATATTCTACAACATTATTGGTGGGTTGAAACTTTAACCTAATAACATATTTGATAGTGATTTTGCGTAGTCCCTATGGGATTATCCCAGCTCCTGCTCTTTTTGTACTTGAGGCTCTATCTATATGCAGTTTCCATTCTTCTTATTTGTTGGTTTGTTCGGACATCAGTTATATACCTTTTTGTTTAGCTACAAAATTTGCTAATACTTGAGCCTTTATAGCTTACCTTGGTTTGAATCTGATATCAAATTTGCAAAGCTGAACTACCCATTTTACTATTCATCCTAAATTTTTTACTTTTTTTAATATCTTTATTAAAGATTGATCTATGCAGATTATTATGGTGTAGGCTTGAAAGTAGTGTAGTAGTTTTATGGTTGAGCTGACAATACGTAGGTCCATTTTTTCAACGTGGGGTAATTTAGTTTGATGCCCTTGAGGAAATTGCTGACATAATATATTACCTTTTACTTTACTTCTTCTTTTTTAACTAGGACTAAAGCAACCTTATCTTTGGTTGTCGCTAGGTATATGAATAACGACTCATCCAATAATGGGCAGCTGAGCAAATGTTGTGAGACAAGGAATGCCTTTAGTTCTTCAAAGGATTTTTGGCACTTATCATCCCATCTGAGTTTTTTGAGATCTCTTAATCTTTTGTAAAAAGGTAAACAATGTCGAGCTAATGAGGAGATGAATCTTCCGAGAGTTGTGATCATTCCATTGAGCTTCTAGACTTTATTGATTGTTCAGGGCGGCTTCATATCTAGGATTGCCTTATTTTTTTTGGGTTAGATTCTATGCCTTTTTAAGAAATGATGAAGCTAAGGAAATTACTTGCTCAAACTCCAAAGACACATTTTTTGAATTGAGCTTTATATTGTATTAGTTAAAGATTTTGAAGGCTTCTTCAGATCTCTAGCATGGTCATAAGCTTAACGACTTTTTAATATCATATCATCTAAGTAAACCTCCACTGTTTTCCTAATCTTCTCCTTAAACATGTGGTTTACTCGTCTTTAATAAGTAGCTCCTACATTTTTAAGCTCAATAAGCATGACTTTGTAATAATATGTGCCTTCATAGGTAATGAAACTTATTTTCTTCTCATCTAGCATGAATATTCATATTTGATAGTACCCTGAGGAGGCATCAATGAAGTTGTATAGCTTATATCCTATTATAGAGTCGACAAGCTGGTCTATGTTAGGCAGGGGGTAGCTATTTTTTAGGCAAGTTTTATTGAGATCTGTGAAATCAACACACATTTTCCACTTTTCATTGAAGTTTTTCACCAGTACGACATTTGCTAGACAGTCCAAATATTGTACTTCAAGGATGAATCTGTCACGTAACTACTTATACACTTCTTTAGCTATGGCCTTTTGAAGTACAAGTGTGTGGTTCCTTCATTTTTGATGGACTGGTTTGGCCAAGATATCAAGTGGAATTTACAGATAGTAATTAAGGGATCAATCCCATAATGTTTGAAGGAGATCATGTTGTGTGTTGTATTTCAAAGAGTGTTGAGTTGATGTCTTTTTCCACCAGTTCATTCAGCTTTGTCCCGATACGGAAAGCTTGGTCATCTCCTACTGCTAGGGGCTTTAAGTCTATTATTGGCTTAATAATTTTTAGAGTATTTTAAGGAATGAAGTTTAGTGGCTTGAAGGAGATAGTATGGTTTACCTCATTGAGGATGTTTATGTATGTTTCTCGAACTATCTTCTGGTCTCCTCTAACGATTGCCATACCCCGTTCAGTTGGAATCTTCATTGTCAAGTATTTGATGCAAGTGCATGTTACTGTGTCATTTAAGATTGAGCACCTAATAATGACATTGTATGTAAAATGAATGTCTACCACCATCCATATGACCTTGAATTTCTTTAGATTTTTGTCTCTCAACTCTATATTCAGCTTGATGGACCCCATTACTCAACTTTAGTTCTTCCTAGTCCGGTCAGGGGGTCCAAATAAGGCATAAGTTATTGAGATTGAGCCCAAGTGATTTAGAGGCTTTAGCAGTAATCATATTGATCGAGTTGCCATTGTCCACCAAGATTCACTTAACCAAGAAGTTTTCAATTTGACCTTAAACTACTAGGACATCAACGTGGCGAGTGCTGAGCTTTTTATTATCAATTGAAGAAAAGGTGATGGGGTAGAACATTAGCTCTTTCACATTCTCCTTGTTATTGATGGAGTCTACTTAATAGATTTGCCACTTTCTTGAGATGGTGTTGTCTCCACCTATGGCTCCTCTTACTTTGACATTAATCACTCTTACATATTGCCTATTATTGGATCTTTTATCTTAATGCTCATCCTCTTGCAAGAGCTCATGCCTAGTTTCCTCCGGGGCTACTATTTTCTTGAACTGGTTGAGCTTGCCAAGTTAGACCAATCCCTTGATCTCATTCTTTAAGTCTCTACATTCTTCCATATCGTATCCATTATATCTTTATGGAAGTTACAATATTTATCTTTACTTTTAGTGGCCGAGGAAAGTGGATTTTTCTCTTGACCTTTTGATCCAATGAAGGACTTCATTTCTACTGGTAGTGAGTGGTATGTAGTACCTAGTCAAGCTGTTGCTTGAGTTTGTGGGGCCTATGTGAGTTCCTCTTTTTCTAGCTCGATACATGTCATTCCTGCTATCACATCATCCCTTTTCCTCCTTTTTTTTTTTTTTTTGTATGGGCCTTGTAAGTAAGTTTGCAGGTTGTCATCCAGGCAAATGAATTAATTACTTTTTTTCATGAGTTCATAGAACTTTTGGGAGGATCAATGCTGAGAGAGTAAAAAAGCCCTCGATTTTTGCATTCTATCACTACTTCATGGTTAAGGCTATTTATTTGCATGGAGAACTTATTGAACTTGGCTAGGTAATCTCTTAGTGATTCCTCCTCTTCTCGGACTACCTCATGCAAATCATAAAATATTTTTACTTAGGGGATAACTGACATAATTCGTATTATGAAACATTTTGAGAATTGATTGAAACTATGAATGGAGCCATAAGCTAGGTCATGTTACCAATCGTATGCTACTCCTAAGGTGGCAGGAAAAATTTTACATAGAAGTGCATCAAAACAGTTGTAGAGTTCTAATCGTGACTTGAATTTATAGAGATGGCTCTAGGGTTATGTGATTCTATTGTAATTATTGATCGAGGTAGCTTGAATTTGTGGGGTACCAGCTTGGCCCTTATTTTCATGGCAAAGGGATGTGGTAATCAAGGGTAAAGTGTTCCTTACCCTGGGTTTGCTTGAAAGCCTCCATAACCTTCTTTTGCAAAACATAATCATCCTAATACATGCTTTCAATAAGCGTGGCTTGACTCCTTTCTAGCTTGTATGAAGACACGTTTGTATCATAGCCCGTGGCTGATTGCTAGCCTTTTCTTTCCTCTTGATCTAGGTTCTCTACCTATTTTTGCCTGACTAATGGAGGTGGTAAGTTTTATGGCTTGACGGTGACGGTTTATGGGGCAACCAAGGGTTCTTTTCATATGAATGCCTGCTCAATCCTTTTCAACATTGCTATGAAGCTCGTATAAGTAGTGACAAGCTAGGCAGCAATTTAGAGATCAAGGTTTAAGGTGTTAATGAAGCTAAAGGCTAGATTTTTTGGTGTTGGTAAGGAAGTAAAGATTGGGAGGTTGTTGTTGGGGGTGTGTAGTCCAGGATATTGGACTGGATATGAGCTTGTGGGGTTTTTAGATCATTGGGAGAGGTCATGGTTGAAGGTTTAGAAGGTCTGTTGTAATAAGTCCACATTCACCACGTCGATGATATTGTGAAACTTAACACCATGGTTGGTTTGGGTAATTTAAGTTGAGGTAAAGTAGTTGGCCAAGTGGTTTTAGCCAGGTTCTTGCTACACAATAGAGGTGAGAAGGGATCCAACCAATTGTTGAAAGCCCACTCTAATGCTTAAGTCAATAATATGTTAGAGAGAAAGAGTAAGTGAAAATAATAAGAGATACTTGGTAGTACTCTTTGTGTAGTGGCTAGGGATACTTGTTTCCTTATTGGAGTAGGACTTAAACTCTTCCTTTTTAGTGATTATTTCCTGATAAGAGGTAACTTCCACATAAGATATAACTTCATGATAAGAAATAACATTTTTGTTTAGGATGATTTGCTGACCAATTGCACTTGGGTCGGCCGAACTATGTTGCCCAATAGCCTTATGGGCTCTATAGTTGGCCGACCTATGCTGACCTATTATAGTGGAGGTTGAACTGAGCTTCGTGTGTGATTGAGCCTAGTTCATATTTATTTAGGTAGTATATATATATATATATATGGACACACACACACACTTAAAGATGACAAATTTATATCCCAACCAGAAACTTGCTCATGTATCAAATTGGAGGGGCATAGTTTAAGTTGCTTATACTTAAAGTCTAAAAACATATTTATTTAGAACTTAATCTTTTAAACATGTTTTCCATTGTTTTCATTTGTTACACTTTTTTTTTTCATTCATGGCACATTATTAATATATTTTCATAAATTAATATAACATTCAAAATGCAATTATATATATATATATATATATATATATATATATATATATATATATATATATATTCTCAAAAGCTGTTAGTTTTTGGCTTTTAAAAAGCTAAATCCAACGAGTTTAGTCATTGACTTAAAAAGATGACAATTTTATATCCCAATCAGAAATTACTGATGTATCAAATTCGAGGGCATAGTTTAAGTTGCTTATGCTTAAAAATCTAAAAATAGATTTATTTAGAACTTAATCTTCTAAATATGTTTTCTATTGTTGTCATTTGTTTTATATTTAAACATAATTCATCTGTTACACTTTTTTTTTTTTCATTCATTGCACATTATTAATATGTTTTCATACACTAATTTAACATTCAAAATGCATATATATATATATATATATATATATATATATATATATATATATATATATATATATATATATAAATTTGTAAAATATTTATTTAAAAATAAAAAAATTATATATTTTTAATTCATAAATAATTTAATATA
>CATIWR010317387.1:0-11742 GCA_949677035.1 Omphalea diandra | reverse complement strand
AATTGATTTCCTCATTTTGCTCTAGAGATATCCACACCCCCACACCCACACACACACACACACACACACACACACACACACACACACACACACACACACACACACACACACACACACACACACTCAATTTTAAATGGATTTTTATCATTTGTTAGGTGATTATATTCGCAACATAATATTTGATAAGTGGCAATATAATATATGTTTAATTTATCACACGACAAATAAGTTAATAATTAAATATTTGGTTTTTTCAATTAACTCTAAAAAATATATAAAAATTTTAACAATATAAAATGTTTTTTTTCTCCTTGTTGGCTCTAGGCACCAAGAAGGGGAGATTGAATTAGTGTTTAAAAAAAAAAAAAAAAAGAAAATGAGGATAAAGAAGAGTAGAAAAGAAGACACAAGATTTATAGTAGTTCAGGTATAATCGACCCTATGTCTACTCCCTAATTTTCTACAATTGGGTGTTTCACTAACTTAAAATGGTGTTTCTCAGCTCACATCTAACTTTTACACTTTGTGTTTTCAAGGCTCACACAACAACTTTTCTTACAAGTGTTTTCTAAGGCTAACACTAAAATCTCTCTTAAATGTTTTCACAGGCTCACACTAAAACCTTACTTAAGTGTTTTCACAGGCTCACACTAAAACCTATTACAATTGGTGTTTATGCTCACACCAAACAATCACTTAAAGAATAGAAAGAATAAGTAGTAAAAGTGCAAGAGTTTTGTTACAAATTTATGAATTCTCTTGCATTTACATTTGTTTGGTGGAGTATTTATAGCTCATACCCACCAAAAAAATGTTACACTCTGAAGCTCGTGAAATCTCCAAATCATGCTATGCAGATTATGCATTAATTGCATGACAGGGGAGAGTTGCAATTGCTACTGAGGATTCGCGGTCGTGACATTCCAATTTCCATACGAGAGCCAAAAATAGTGGCAGAAAACCCCGTTTATGTCTAACGGCTAGTCCACATGTCATCACATCATTGGTCCATCAAGAAAATATAGTCGTTGCTTTCTAACTGCCCATAAAAGTCGCAGTCACAATTATTCTTTGTATAAGGCGCGACTCAAGACACAAATTCTTCTGTTCGAAAGACAATCTTCATCTTCTTGAATCGTGGTCGCTACCTAAAATGTCGCCCTTGCAAATTTTGTTCTTCAACGGATACTTGGAAAACTTGGCATGCTGTGGTTGTGGACTTGGTTCCCTCCTTAGTCACTATGAAATTCGTGGTCGCGAATGAGACGCAACACTGACCGTGAATTCGTCTGTGACTTTGACACTCCCATCTTTAGATGATTCGTGACAAAGATGATGCCTGCGAATTCGTCTAGCCTAGTTTCACCCTATTCTTGAGCTAGGTCGCGGTTGCGAATTATAAGTCACTGACCCCGAATTTGGATGAACTTTACCTTCTTGAAGATTATGAACTCCATCTAACTTCTACTTGAAAAACTAACCTAATTCTGCAAAACAACACTTAATTGAACCATTATGATTGATCAATCTCGTTTGTCAAGATCAAAAGAGGTCCAAGACTTAGGATTAACCATCCTAGTCCAACAATCTCCCCCTTTTTGATTTTGACAACTTAGATTAATTCTAAGGGAAAATAATGCAGAAATGTGAAGTTGAAGTGTAATATGATTCAATGAATACTTAAGATGAAATTTCTTAAATATGACATTCAATCAATCAAAGTGAAATTTCTAAAAATCCTAGGTAAGATAGTATGATGCTCCACCTCAACTTATATAATTATTTACAAGTTATTTTCCCTCCCCCTTAACTTAGCCCTTAGACTTAGATTCTTTCTATCTCTCCCCCTTTGGCAAGATAAAAAAGAAGGGTCATAAGGGAAAACAATACACGCATAACAAATAGATAAGTGTTCATAAGGAGCAAAATAAGAATGCAATAAAAGTAAATTTCATCAATCACACAAGACAAGGAATTGCAAAGAAACATATCTTATTTATTTATAAACAATTATGGGATCACAAATTTTTTACTTAAAAACAAAAAAGGAAAATACAAGGAATCCCTAGTCTAGAAAGTTGGAGAGTCATCATCATCTCCAGAAGTATGTTCTACTTTCTCATCATTATTAGCACCTTTTGCTTCATCTTCATCCTCAACATCATCATTGCCCTCTTCTTCTTGAGTGTCTTCAAATTCAGTGTAGTCTGGAAGATGGCAAGGAGGAACACCTAACTTTTCTTATAAATCCACCATGTCACTATGAAGATGTGAGAGAAATAGGAATCTCCTTTTCATCATTCTCATCATCTTGTCTAATTTTCTGTTAATGGTGGCAAGAGACAATTTGGATTTGGGTTTTGGCTGAGGAAGGGGAACTGGAGATGCTCCTTCTTTTATGATGAGACTCTTCCTCTTAGAGGCTTAGGAGCTTTCCATTTTTTTAGCCCCAATAGCACCCAATATATAGGCATATGTATCCGAATGTATAAGTTCGGCGTTGATAAGGTAAGTGAGGTCAAGAAAGTTTTGACAAGGAAGCAGTTTCTTGGTGAGAAATTTTTCATTTTCCTCATCAAGTACCCCTACAAAGCGATAGATTGTAGTAATGTGAGAAGGGAAAAGGAATTGACTTTTGGGTTTGGTACTTATGCTGATCAATTGATCCATAAGATTCTGGCTAGTTTAAATTAATTTGTTTTTGACAAGGCAAAAAAGAAATGCCAAGTCTTTTTGTGATACTTTCTTATTACCATCACCTCTAGCATTTATGAAAAATGTGATTATATGATGGAGTATCCAAAGGGGTAAGATTTTAATGTGTTTGGCCTATGAAGTTCTGGGGTCGTGTTTAGTTTTAATAGAAATTTTCGACCAGAATTCAAAATAAATAACATCAAGGGCGAAGATGATAAAAGGTATGTTTTCTCCGACTTGAAGATCGAAGAGGGAGGATAGTTATTCAAAGGTAATATAAAAAGGATCGCTAAAAACTCGAAATACTAACCCGTATTGCCCCACTCAAGAATCGACTGTATGATTCAATTGGACCAAGCACATAAATTCCCTCACAATTTTGTTGTAACCGGGTTCATCCCAAAAGATGAACTCATTCCAACCTAAGTTGGAGAGGAAAGCACGAATCTCTACATTGATGCCTAAAGTCTCTAACAAAAAGGTAGAAGGAATCTTATTGGGGAGGATGATCTTTGAAGAATTAGCTTTGTATTGCTCTTTCTCCTCCTTGGTGATGCCTGTCATTAGATGAAGTGCAGGGGGTATAGATGGTTAAGCCACAACCTTGCCCTTGTCTGCTCTTGAGATCTTCTTGGGAGCCATTGCAAAAGATAAAGAGAATTGAAGATTTTGATAGCTTTAGAAGGATGAGAGTTTTGAAGTAGGATGAAATGATGAAAGTCACTATTTAAAGGGTTTATATAGTCATTGAAGGGGTGCACAAATGGCTAAAAATGGATTAATGAAGAGTTGGAAATAGTTAGCAATCAAATCATTTAAAGGCTTGATAATTACTCAAAATTGCGTCCGCGAATTCTGAGATCGTGACCTCAATTTCTGAAAAATGTGAGTAACGGATAAATTTTTCACATGAATACGCGTTACAATGATCAAATTTTGAATTCTTAACCAAAATTCGCAGTAGAGCTTGATTCTTACGACCACGATTTGAAGTTTGACAACTGCGTGATTGGGACTTATAATTCGTGACCGTGAAGATAAGATAGCGACCACGAATTATAAGTCAGCAAAGATAAAAATTAAAAAAAATAAGATTTGAGAGAATCAAAATTGTGATCCACTTGGCATATGTCAAAAAGAGAACACAAGACATACAATTAATACACATAACAATCATACATTAGATCAAATTTTTACTTTAGGGAGCTTCCATCAAGCATTCCCAATTCTCTCTTAATGAAGTTCAATCTTTCTTCATTGAGAGGTTTAGTGAAAATATCTGCAAGTTGATGATTTGTGTCAACAAGCTCTAACACAACATCACCCTTTTGCACATGATCTCTAAGGAAATGATGTCTAATATCTATGTGTTTGCTTCTAAAGTGTTGGATGAGATTCTTAGAAAGATTAATAACACTAGTGTTATCACATTTAATAGGAATGTGATCAATCACTTTGCCAAAATCCTTCAATTGTTATTTCATCCAAAGAACTTGGGTGCAACAATAATCCATAGCAACATACTCAGCTTCTGCAGTGGATAAAGCAACTGACACTTGCTTTTTGCTAAACTAAGAAACTAGGCATTCTCTTAGAAGTTGGCAAGTCTCGAAAGTGATTTTTCTATCTAATAAACTACTCGCATAGTCCGCATCTGAATATCCTAAGAGATTAAAGGATGAATCCCTAGGATCCATAACCTTAAGTGAATTGTGCCATGCATATACTTAAAAATTCTCTTAACAGCATTTAAATGAGACTTTCTAGGAGAAGATTGGAACCTAATGCACATATATACACTAAATATGATATTTGGCCTAGAAGCAGTAAGATAAAGTAGAGATCCGATCATACCTCGATATCTCTTTTCATCCACCGTCTTACCCGATTCATCTTTGTTTGGCTTGATGGTACCATGCATGGGGGTTTTGGCTATTTTGCAACCATCCATGCCAAACTTCTTGAGTATCTCCTTTGTGTATTTAGCTTGGTTGATGAAGATCTCTTTTTTGGTTTGCTTGATATGGAGATTGAGAAAGAATTTGAGCTCTCCCATCATGCTCATTTCGAATTCCCTAGTCATACACTTAGCAAAATCCTCACAAAGAGATTCATTAGTAGCACCAAAAATGATATCATTAACATAGATTTGTATAGTTAGTGTATCATGCTTGTGCCTTTTAACAAATAATGTGGTGTCCACCTTTTCTTTTTCAAAATCATTTTTCAAAAGAAATGAACTAAGTCTTTCATACCAAGTTCTTGGAGCTTGTTTCAATCCATGTAAGGCATTGTTTAATTTAAAAACATGATTTGGAAAACAATGTGACTCAAAACTAGAAGGTTGTTCAACATAGACTTCCTCCTCAATAATTTCATTCAAAAATGCACTTTTAACATCCATTTGAAAAAGCTTAAAATTCATGTGGCATGCAAAAGCTAAAAGTATCCTAATGGCCTTTAATATTGCAACGGGGGTAAGTGTTATCATAATCTATGCATTCCTCTTGGTTACATCCCTTAGCAACCAATCTAGCTTTATTCCTTGTGATAAGTCCTTGCTCATCTAACTTGTTCCTAAACACCTCTTTGCAACCTATCATGGAGTGTACTTTAAGCCTCGGGACAAGTTCCCATATCTTGTTTCTCTTAAATTGGTTAAGTTCCTCTTGCACAACAAACACCCAACTCTCAGTATCAAAAGCCTCATCAATTAATTTTGGCTCAATTTGAGAAACAAAGACAAGATTATTATCTAAAGGATGAAGTTGTGATCTAGTACTTATACCCTTGCAGGTATCACCAATGATCAAATCATTGGGGTGATATTTGGAGAATCTCCAATATTTAGGTAGATCTTAGCTTGGCTCATCTCTTTATTGATGTTGTGCCTCTTCATCTTTTCTTGATGATTCACCTCTTTCCTTGCTTTTATCCTCTCTTTTTGTAATGTCTTCCAATTTTAGTTTTTCAAAATTACCTATAATATCATCAACTAAAACACGTTTCCCAAGATCAAGTTTACTAGATTCATCGAAGACGATATTCATAAACTCTTCAACTACCATTGAACTCTTGTTAAAGACTTTATATGTCTTGCTAGAGGTGGAATAACCTATGAATATTCTTTCATTGGTCTTGGAATCAAATTTCTCAAGATTATCCTTGATATTTAAAATATAGCACTTACATCCAAATACTCTTAGGTATGATATCTTGGGTTTTCTATCATTCCATAGCTCATAAGAATTTTTATTAAGAATGGGTCTTTTAAAAACTCTATTTACAATATAACATGAAGTATTAATGGCTTCGGCCCAAAAGTAATTCGGTAAAGAATACTCATTGAGCATGGTCCTAGCCATTTCTACTAGTGTTCCATTTTTTCTCTCTACAACACCATTTTGTTGTGGTGTTATAGGAGTTGAAAAATTATGGAAAACTCCATTCTCCGAACAATAAGTTTCAAAAGACTCATTTTAAAATTCCTTTCCATGGTCACTTCTAATAGAGGAAATGAAGTAACCCTTTTCATTTTGAACTCTTTTTGTAAAACTTTTGAAAGCATCAAAAGTACCATTCTTATAAGCTAAAAAGGACACCCAAGTTAACCTAGAATAGTCATCAACTAGAACTAGTGCATAATGCTTTCCACGTAAGCTAATACTCTTAGTGGATCCTATTAAGTCCATATGAACTAGTTGAAGAGGTCTTGAAGAACTTAAAACATTTTTTGCTTTGTGGGAGGCTTGATGTTGCTATCCCATTTGGCAAGGACCACATGTCTTATCTTTAGTGAAATTTAGCTTGGGAAAGCCTTCCACTAACTTTCCTTTAGATAGGCTTTGAAGAAGATTCATGCTTGCATGTCCAAGCCTTTTATGCCATAACAAAGCTTCATTGCTCAAAGACATAAGACACTTAAAAGATTGGTTAGCCAAATTGTCTAAATCAATTGAGTAGGTATTGCCTTTCCTTTCACCCTTGAAAATAACTTCATCATCCACTAAAGTGGTGACTAAGCATTCCCTAGGATCAAGGGTGACTTTATTACCTTTGTCACACAATTGAATTACACTCAACAAATTATGTTGTAAGCCACTAACTAATAAAACATTATCAATTAAGGAATAAGCATTCTTACCAATGGTTCAAATGCCCATTACCTTGCCATTGGCATTGTTACCAAATGTGACATCTCCACCTTTTTTTCCTTCAATGCTGTGAATAGCTTTTTATTTTCAATCATATGCTTGGAACATCCACTATCCACATGCCAATTGCTTGATTTGGTGGTTGCCACCCTCCCTTACAAAATAAAAATAAGTCACCTTTTCTTAGGTACCCAAGCATACTTAGGTCCTAGGAAGTTAGAAGTTGAAGGGTCATCTAATTTGAGGTGAGCCTTCATAATAAAATAATGAATACATGCCCAAATTTCATGCAACAATGGCATTGGAGTTTAGACTTGGGAATCTTTCTCCTATGCACAAACTTAGTATGAGTGGGAGGCCTTCTCATACCTTAATTATGTGAGTGCATGCATGTGCATATGTGATGAGAAGTAATAGAGGATTATTTATGAGTATGAGCATGCTTTTTATTATACAAGTAGGAATGGTTAGCTCTTTGAGCCTTGGCTCTTGAGCTTGGGGGAGCCTTCCCTTTGCCCTTAAGCTTAGGAGGCTTAGTGCTAGGAGCACTTTTCTTCCCACTTACCTCAACACTTAAGGTTTAAGGTTCAGAATATCTAACAAATGTAGTATGTGATGATAAGGGGGCTCCATTGAAGCCTAGACCATGTCTAATCAATGGTGGTCTTTGAGACACAATCAATGTGTTCAAGGCTTCATTTCCTTTGCGAAACTTAGAGATTGAGCTTCTAAGCTCAATGACTTATCCTTTTAGAGAGTCATTCTCTTTTCTCGATGAAGCCAATGAAGAAGATGATATCGAAAGATTTTCCACATATTTCTTGAGGTCATCATTTGATGCTCTCAATTCACTTACAAGATCATTGAGAGATTCATAATCATCCTCTAATTTTTGCCATTTGTTCTTATAAGACTTCATTTATGACTTGTATTTGTCACATCTCATTGTAAGAGCCTCTAGAAGATCTTCATCTATCTCATCAAAATCATCTAAATTTGAATAAGAGTGGGAAGAAGTACTTACCTCATTTGGAGAGTCTTCTTGTGCCATGAAGCAAATGTTGGCAACTTCTCCTTCTTCTTCATCTTCACTTTAGTTGTCATCCTAAGTGGCTGAGAAACTGTTTTTCTTCTCCTTGTCCCATCGCTTCTTCTTCTTTATTGTGGGACAATCATATTTGATGTAGTTTTGCTTGCCACACTCATAGCAAGTGACTTCATTGGATCTATCTCTAGGATTAGGAATTGTCTTCTTGAAGCTTCTTCACTCTTTTCTTCTTCTAATTAACTCTTTTGCCCTTTTTTAGAGCATTGTTGGCTCTTCTTCTTCTTTGTCACTTTCTTCATCATTAGAGGTTGTTTCTACCTCCTTCTCCTTTGTTGAGGATTTGAGTGCCAAGGTTCTTTTTTCTTTTTCTGATTTTTCTCCTTGGCCCCTTAGTTTCTTCATTTGCTCATCCTTTTGTAAGGCCAACTCGTGAGTTAAGAGTTTGCTTATCAACATATAAGTAAGAACCTTACCAATCTCTGGGTTGGACTCTTGAATGTTGTACACTCTTGCAACAAACTTATCTAATGGAAGAGTTTTAAGGATTTTTGTGCTTACCTCATAGTTGGTGAGAGTCCTTTTGAATTTCTTCATGTTAGTGACGATGGATAGGAGTCTATTCGTCATTTTGATGATGCTTTCATGGTCTTTCATCGTGAAGATCTCCCATTTTGTCACGTACATCCCCAATAAGCTTGATTTAACCAGTGGTATGCCCTTATGATAGTTTTCAAGAGTCTTCCAAATGGCATGTGCTGTTTGGCAATGTTGCATTCTTTAAATCTCTTCCCTAGAGAGAGAGAGAGATTAGAAAAATGGTCATTGCTCTCTTATTTTTTCCATTTGACCTCCTGTGAGCTTCAACCCAATCTTCCCTTAGAATGAGTTCTTCAATTTCATCCACTACTTTAGAGGGTAGCTTCCATTCTTTGACAACTACATCCCAAAGGTCCATTACATCTATGTCAAGATAAATCTCCATCCTATACTTTCAATGAGTATAGTCAAATCCATCAAAGTAGGGCTTGAGGTGTGAGTGGATTCCCTTTTGTGCCATGAACTTTGCTCACCCAATTGAGCCTTGTATGTGAGACTTGGATCTGATATCACTTGTTGGCCCTAGGCACTAAGAAGGGGGGGGGGGGGGGGGGATGGGGGGTTGAATTGGTTTTTAAAAAAAATTAAAATGAGAATAAAGAAGAGTAGAAAAGAAGACATAAGATTTATAGTGGTTTAGGTATAATCAACCCTATGTCCACTCTCCAATTCTCTGCAATTGGGTGTTTCACTAACTTAAAATGGTGTTTCCAAGCTCACACCTAACTTTTACACTTTGTGTTTTTAAGGCTCACACAACAACCTTTCTTACAAGTGTTTTTTAAGGCTAACACTAAAACATCTTCTAAGTGCTTTCACAGGCTCACACTAAAACCTTTCTTAAGTGTGTTCACAGGCTCACACTGAAACCTATTACAATTGGTGTTTATGCTCACACCAAACAATCACTTAAAGAATAGAAAGAATGAGTAGCAAAAGTGCAAGAGTTTTGTTACAAATTTATGAATTTTCTTACAATTACATATGTTTGGTGGAGTGTTTATAGCTCATACCCACCAAAGAGACATTACACTATGAGGCTCATTAAATCTCCAAATGATGCTAGGCAGATTCTGCATTAATTGCATGACAGGCGAGAGTTGCGGTCGCTACATTCCAATTTCCATACGGAGCTAAAAATTACGGTGGAAAACCCCGTTTGTGTCTAATGGCTAGTCCACATGTCATCTCCTCATTGATCCATTAGAAAAATATAGTTGTTGCTTTCTAAATGCCCACAAAAGTCATTGCTTTCTAAATGCCCATATGTCATCTACTCAGGACGCAAATTCTTCTATTTGAAAGACAATTTTCATCTTCTTGAATCGCAGTCACTTCCCAAAATGTCACCCTCACTAATTTTGTTCTTCAACGGATACCTGAGACACTTGGCACGCTGTGGTTGTGGACTTGGTTCCCTCCTTAGTCACTATGAAATTTGCGGTAGCGAATGAGACGCAACACTGACTGCGAATTCGTCTGTGACTTTGATACTCTCATCTTTGAATGATTTGCGGCAGAGATGATGCTTACAAATTCGTCTGGCCTAGTTTCACCATGTTCTTGAGCTAGGTCGCGGTTGCAAATTATAAGTCACTGACTGCGAATTTGGATGAATTTTGCCTTCTTGAAGATTATGAACTCCATCCAACTTTCACTTGTAAAACTAACTTAATTCAGCCAAACAACACTTAATTAAAATATTAGGATTGATCAATCTCCTTTGTCAAGATCAAAAGAGGTCTAAGACTTAGGATTAACCATCTTAGTCCAACATTCCTAAAAACAATTTTAGAATTTCAACAATATAAAAAAAATTCTTTATGTTAGTCCTTTTTAGAAATAACTTAGAGATCTTATATCTTTTCAAAAATGTGTTTCAAAATCACTCTGAGTGAAAAAAGCAAATTCATATAACTGATTTCAATTAACTTGAAATTAAGGATTTGCTTAGTTGAGTTGAGTAGTTCTCTACATAACAAAAATTAAAAATCAAAGAAAAATGGCCAACAAAAGAAAAATTTATGAAATTTCTTATTTTTATTGAAATATTATATCATTAGTATTTATTATATTATTTAATTATATTTTTACTATTTTTGTATTTATTTAAAGTCTAATTAACTAATAATATTCTATAAAAATAATAATATATTACAAAAATAATTATTTATATATTAATTTTAATTACTCAACTAATTTATTAATTATTTATTATTATAAATATACTGCACAATACACGAATTCGCTATTACTTTTGCAAAATTTTTATATTATATTTCATATAGTGCCTCAAATTGATGACCTAATGATGACTAAAAATTTTTTTTAAAAAAAAAAGGAGTAAAAAGCTAAATAGCTTTAGACGGAGAAAAAAAATTAACTATTCAGTAAATTTATCATTATGTCCTTTTTCCAAACAAATAAATAGAAAAAAATTGCATTTTTTATTTAATATAGATATAATTATTTAATTAAATAGGTGAGTAATTCTTTTACAGATATTATTTCTGAAATCAATATCCCCATTATTTACATCTAGAAAAGCAAAAGACAAAAAAAATATAATTCCATCTTAATACTTCACTTACTACTAATGGCATAATCAACACAGCCTAGTTGATTGTAATTTTATTCATTTTTAGAATTATTGCTAGTAGGGGTGAGCAAAAATCGAATTGAACAAAAGATTGATCAAATTGGTATTATTTGATCAGTTCAGTTGATTCATTATTTAAATTTAGTTTAGTTTGGTTTTAGTTTTTAAAAAAATTTGATTTTCGATTTCGGTTCGCTTTTTATATAAAAATAAAAAAATTAAAATTATTAATAAATCAAGCCAATTTGATTCAAATTAATTTAAAATATGTGTAATTTAGTTAAATTGAATTGAATATAGTCGAACTAAAATTTTAGAAGTTCAATTTAATTCAGTATATAAGTATATGAAATTCATTTTAATCCGTTTGGTTTATTCTATTTTTATAAAGATTTTCAGTTCATTTCGGTTTTAGAAATATAAAATTATATTTATTTGATTTTGATAAGAAAACCGAACTAAATAAATCAAACCAACTGAATGTTCGTCCTTATTACTAATAATAAGAAATTTTGTTCATACATATGTAAATTTATTCTTACATGATAGAATATAAATGAAGAATTATATATATATATATATATATATATATATATATATATATATATATATCTATATATATATAGGGTGTAGAGTTAGGGGTATAG
>CATIWR010317376.1:0-17193 GCA_949677035.1 Omphalea diandra | reverse complement strand
ATATATATATATATATATATATATATATATATATATATATATATATATATATATATATATATATATATATATATATATATATATATATATATATATATATTGTTGTTGTCATTATTGTTTACTTTTGATGTTGTTCAATATATCATATACACTGAAAAAAAAAAAAAAGGATAGTTACTTAAACCTCTCAACATTTAAAAAAAAAAAAAAGGAAATACCATATCCTAATATCAATAGAAAATTGAAAAAACAGTCATTTCTTGACCTAGTTATATTGTTAGGGAATAAATTAAAGTAAACTTTCAATCATAATTATGGCAAATAGAATAACATCATTTCTTTTTTTTATATATATAAAAAAATAATTTTCCAATTTTACTATCATATTGAAATTTGGTCTCACTTATACAAAATACATAATAAATAACACTAAATAACTCATATAACGAATCAAGGTTTTTGAAAGCTACCATAAACACTATTCAATTGGTGGGAGCTCCATTTTTACTCAATGAAGTCTCACATTAATCTCAATCCCTATGGACCACGGGCTACATACTTGTTCTTGAATCTTGATGGGCAGAAATTATGGGTCTTGGCTATGGCAGCAATAATTCTAAATTTTCTCTCTTGCACTTGAGTTCATCTCAAGGATCATGGACATTTTGGCCGTGTACACAACATCTATGAGCCAAACACCCCCCCCCCCCCCCCCACCGGCATGCTAGGCCCTAACTACACAAAGCAAATAGGTAACCTTCAATGCTCTAACATAAGCTTGGCATGCCAATTTGCCTACAACCAAAACAACTTCTTATCCCTGGAAGCTACATTGAAGATACTTGTCTCTAACCTTATGACTACATAACCCAACCCATTCATTTCTATTGCCTCTATGATACAAATTCTTATTAATATTTCAGTGACTTAAAAAACAACATGATCAGCTTCAAAAAGCTAATTACAATGGCAAGAAAGTGGCAGAAACGAACTACAATAAGGCCAAAATGAATCTCATTGACAACAACCTTTGACAGTTCAGATTCATCTAGTTGCAGCAAGCCATTGATGTTGGAAAAGGGTCACTTTGATGTTTATATAGGTGATGAGAGAAGGTTTGTTCTTCTGTCGGAATAAGTGAACAACAACATTATCACAGAGCTATTTGATTTGGCAGAAGAAGAGTTTGGACTTCAAATCAGTGGCCCTATCACTTTGCCATTTGATGCAACCTTCATGGAGCATGTAACTGCTTTGATCCAAAGAAGAAATGTAGCCGTTGATGTAGAGAAAGAGAGAGCCTTTGTAATTGCTTTGATCCAAAGAAGAAATGCAGCCGTTGATGTAGAGAAAGAGAAAGCCTTTGCCCATGTCTATAACAACTACCAGACATTGGACGTTATCTTCATATGTGAATCAATAACAGGCCAGCTCACAATTCCTTATTTATATCTTCGAAAGCATTTATCTGACTTTGTAAAACTAGCATAATTATTCTAATCTTGATGGACTGTTTACATATCATTAATTACTTGTTTTTTTAAACATATTACTTGCTTTATATTATATTCCTTCCATTTTAGAATAACTGTCTTTTTAAAAAAGAAATTTTGTTTCAATATAATTGTCATTTTTTAATATCAATGTATCATTAATTGATTTTTTTTTTCAGATTTACCTGCATCATCAACTCTCTTTCTCTTTCTTCTAATTAATTAATTCTTTATTAGTGTTAATGGTATAGTTTTAGTTAAAGATAATTAAAGGTATATTAGTTCATATTTATTGAAATTATTTCTAATTAATTGTTTTCTTAATCTAAATACACATGTTATTTTGAAACGAATGAGGTATTCAATATTATTGATTACATAAATATGAGATGATGCAATTATAAACGCTAAACTGTATAACATGTGAAATAACCAATTAAAACTTAATACTAAGTACGATTTTAGGATGATTATGCTTACAAAGAAGTACTATTAACAATTAATTTAAACGACAGGGAACATTCCATCTGGCAACGACATGTCATTTTGTCTACAACCCGGTTCCATCTCTAACTCCCAAACTCGCTCGCTTCGTCACTTGCGATCTCCATCTTCTTTACCTTCTTCCTCCAGCGAACAGTCAAACCCCAACATGGAAAACATGAAATCGATCGAAACTCGTCACCTGAAATAACAACTAAACCTCAAAAGATCCAACCTTTTTTCTTTTATCGTTGGAATTACAAATGAAACATTTCTTTTTGCTCCTCATTTTATACTCTATTTTTCCTTCCTCCATTGCTAGAGGGGGAGAACTTGCTTCTCTGTTTCCTTCAGGTACATCTCCACACCCATCAATGGTTTATTATCATTAATCTTTTTGGGTTATTGGTAAAGAAATTATCTTTATTTAGCTTTCTTATCTTCATTTGACCATAAAATTGATCATTGATTTCAAAATTTTCATTTGCTGCCTTGATGCTCTTCTTATGCAGGTATTGACAATGGCAGTAGTTATGCAGGTTTTGGCAGACGGTTTCTGGTTGAGGATAACCAATCTCAAGGAAGGTATCGATTCATTTACAATTATGTGTCTTAATTTCCAGCTTATTTATTGATTTTGTCCTGTTTTTAAGATGTATGATGGAAAGAGTTTGATACTTGATTGATATGGCAATGTTTTGTGCCATAGTTTTGGCAATAAGGCTTGTGGATCCTTCACTAACTGTGATCTCATTTATGATTACATATATGCTTAATGTTAGTTTATTTATTGACTTATACTGTTTTTAAGATGTAAAAAAGTTTGATATTTTGATTGACGTGGTAATGTTTTGGGTGGCAGTTTTGGTGATAAGGCTCGCGGGTACTTGACTAATGCTGATCTTGAGAAGGCTGTGATAGAATTTGGAGCGAGATGCAGCAATATTTCTAGGATTTATAGGTGATTACTATGCTTCAAGGATTTTTGTGTTCTGTTTTTTTATTTTGGATTTAAGTTGATTAATTATGCTGATGTGTGGTTTTTGCTTCTCTCTTTGAGGGATTCTTCGAATGGGTAATCAGTATCGGAAAGAGTGTGAATGGTGTTCCTCTGGTAATGGTTCACTGAAGTTAGTTCTTGGCTTTCTCTTTTTCCAATTTCATGTCTTTTTGTTGACTTGTAATTTTATGCTTCTCAGTTGGGTGTTTCTTTTTTTTTTTTTTTTTTTTTTCTTATTATTGGCTGTAGTGGGTTATAGAGATATCTGACAAGCCAGGGGCAGAAGAGCCTGAACCTGCATTCAAGGTAAATGATAGAACAGAAGCCTGCAACTTTCTCTATTCCTTTGTTTTTTTGTTCTTCTGATTCTTAAGAATTTTTGGAAGTTTAATTGTTGCATATATTAGACTCTTTACTTGAACTTAAACATTATGCATTTTGAAATAAAATCCAACTCTCCTCTAAACTTCCTCTTTCTAAAATCAGATAGAAGCCTATAAGGAAAGTGACCAGGTTAGTGTTTTGGTGATGCAATAATTAAGGAAATTTATTTGCTTGAAGTTTGCTAAAATGAAAAATCATGAATTGGATTTCTAAAATCTGATCAGAGCTTTGCATTTGAGATGCAGACTCCTGTAGCATCAGTTGATGCACCATCAAGGACATTGGAATGGTACCAAAGCAAAAATGGATTTTCTTTTAGGGATAACTATGCATGAAGGGCTTGAAATATGCATGACAGTTTATTTGAGTTCTCAGAATTTTTGTATTCTTCTTTCCTCAATTTAGTCTGATTTGATATCCAGTTAGGCAATTTAATCCAGTTATGCCTTAATTAGTGTTTCTTAAAAAGTTAAATAAATCTTCTAATTTCAATTCGAATATTCTTAAATTTTCAAGGACTTTGTGTATTATAAATTTATAATGGTCTCTTTCTCTTTCCTTTTTTTCCCTTTTGATTACAAATTTGTAATCACATCTGAGTATTTGTTTTGTGAGAAAGAGGGTGGAATTGCTTTTGTTTGGAAGTACATCTCTTTGGGAACTTTTGTTATAAATGAATTTTTTCCCATAATCTTCATTTTGAACAACATGGAATCTGGGTACTGTATTTTGCAGTTTATTGGAAACGTGCATGGAGATGAACCCGTAGGTCGTGAACTTCTGATACTTCTTGCTAATTGGATATGTGATAACTATCTGAAGGATCCCTTGGTATTTTCCTTTTCATTCACTTTCATGTGGAGGCTTTTAATCTGTTATACTGCCAATTATTCTTCTGCCAATGGATATAGCTGTTTTATGAATCAACATTCATGCAAATACCAATTAATTATTTCTAGTTCTCATATGTTTCATTATAATTGAGTGAATTGCTTGAAATTTTCATCTCTATCTTTATAGGCCAGATTGATAGTAGAAAATGTTCACCTTCATATACTTCCATCAATGAATCCTGATGGATTTTCATTGAGGAGGCGTGGTAATGCAAACAACATTGACCTAAATCGAGATTTTCCAGACCAGGTATACTTTTGTTGCTTCATTTTTTTTTTTTAATTTTTCATTTATCTGGATTAAACCATAAAATTTTAAGTATTAGACTATTTATGATGAGAAATCAAATTCAAAATTAAGAACCTATGAGGGCTTGCAGCCATCTTATATTGCAAGCTACAAAACCTTAATGACATCATAAAATTGTTGGTCACATAGAATTGCCACATTTTTTAATCAGGTTATCAGAATATTCTGATTTGGGATTTACGATTTTTAACGAGTAAGGCATTAATTTTTGTAATGTATTTGGACAAAAGTTGTTTGCTTGTATTCCTGTTTTTTTTACAAAAAGATCTGGAAAGAAGAAGAAATTAAAAGGTGGAGAGATTCAAAATATTCACTGAAATAGTTCTCTGGGATTACATTTGTAGTTCTGGCATAACCCTTTTTGTAGGTAAAAATTGAAATTTATAATTTGTATCAAGATGGATTGTTTTGTCTTAAAAGCCTTGGGAAATCATCTTATTTGTTCAAAGTATTTACAGCTTGGATTAAATTGTGTAGTAAAAAATGAGATTATAGAATTCAAATTGTCATGTGATTGAATGTTCCAGTGATTTTCTTTGCTTGATAAACTTATTGAACTTGTGGGAAAGATATTGTTTCTAGGCTTGATTGATTTTACTATTTTTCCTTTGTTGAAGACTGATGATAAGTTGCTACTGACCAACACAAAATTGCCAGTTCTTTCCCATGAATAATGACATAAATGCACGTCAACCTGAAACAAGAGCAATAATGAATTGGTTGAGAGAGATACATTTCACAGCATCTGCCACTTTGCATGGGGTAAGATTTCATGTCCTTCTCACAGGACTTGGTAAAAGTTCATACATTTTATACCCATCTGATATAAAATACTTGGTTTTCTTCTTATGTTGTATGTTAGTTTCCTATTTCCTATTGATAAAGTGACAAAATCATTTAGTGGCACTCCTGAAATATGTCTTTTTGTTACCTTCTTTTTGTTCTCCTGGGAAACCTATTATTTTAAATTCTGAGGTCTACTTCAACAAAATAAATTAGTTATTACTGAATCCTTGACTAACCTTTTTGTCTTCCTTTTTTAAGAACTGTTTTTTGTTGGGGGGGTCAATTTGTAATCATTTTTTTTTTTTGGGTGCTTCTTTAGAAAAAGTGGGCTTTCCTACAAAGTTGGAAGATTGGTTGAACTTGAAATTTACAGGTGTTGATAGGAATGAGCTTAAAGGTTATAGGGTTGTATTATGTTTTGCTGATTGGTGCATTTGGTTGGAAAGGGATACTAATAATTTTTAAGGATCAAGTTTTGCCTTTATAGTTGTCCTGAGATAATTTTTTGGTTTATGGGCATCTGTGATGGTGTAGTCAAGTAAATGACATCCAACTACTATGTTGACTTCTTCTCCTTTGCTTCCTTATATGGTTTAGAGGAGTTTACCTCATTTTCCTATCTGTATTTATTTCTTCTTTCTCATCTATAAAGAAATTCTTCTTTTATTGAAAAACACAAAAGAGTTAAATCACATGAAATTGGGTACTTGTATGTGAAATAGCAAGTCATCTGTGCTATACAAGACATGCCTCAAAGTGGCCATCAAAATCTTGAATATAAGAGACAATGGAATTCCGCTGGACCAAAATTTAAAATTGTGTGCTTCTCTTATTTCGATTTGTTTGTTTATACTTCTGTTGCTGGTTTAACTAATACAGTTTATACCAGCTAATTCAGAAGATATGACATATTGCTGGTTTGACTAATACAGTTTATACCAGCTGATTCGGAAGATATGACATATTGCTGGTTTGACTAATACAGTTTATACCAGCTGATTCAGAAGATATGACATACATTGATTAATGACATAGATTGATTAACTGGTATTTGATAGGTATTTGGTAATATATGGCTGCTGATTTCACCTTGCTTAATGGATTCTTCTTAATCATGCTTATTTCTATCCACAGGGTGCACTTGTTGCAAATTATCCATGGGATGGTACGGAAGATAAAAGGTAATTGTCAGCATCTATGATTTGTCTTCAATTTCATATACATGCACTCATCTACAAAGGAGTTTATATTGTGAAGGGGAAAAAAGGATATTTCTTTTTGTACCTTTGTCACGTGCTATCCTGTTATGTACTTATAGTCATTAGTTATGGTCTTATTTCTTTGGGGAGTATTAGGCTGCCCCTGTGTGGACAATGCTCAGTAAATTTATCTTCTATGCATGTTCATATTGTGCTGCATGTTTTTATCATTTTGCCATTGAATGCTCTTCTATTGGATGGTTTATTGGTCCTTATCCCATATTTATAGTATTATCATTATTTTGATGTGGCTTTCGTGCAGTTCTTTCTTTTTGATTTTCTTATGGCTGTATTTTGGGCTTAGTGTATATGACTATGTTTCTTGTGGTTTTGACATTGGCCATTATGTAATTTTTATTAATTGTCTGAGGTGATGTAATAATGTCTGTTTCTTCTATAGTATGTGATTTTGGCTCCCTGTTGCTCTTACAACAGCAAAAGAATTTATTGCTTTTTGAATGCTACCACCCTTCCCAGGCATTGATGTAGTGTCAGATAAGTCATGATTTTCATTGCTTGCTTTATGAACATGTGAATATGACACTTGGAAGTTGTTAAATTGTTTGCTGAGTTTCTTAGAATATAATTTTCATTTATATTGTGCCACGGACTTCATTTTCTTCTTTTCTGCATTTCACTTCTCTGAAGTTCTAAAACAATTCCAGGAGATATTACTATTCATGTCCTGATGATGATACATTCCAGTACATGGCAACTGTATATAGCCGTTCTCACCATAACATGTCTTTAAGCACAGAGTTTCCTGGAGGAATTACAAATGGAGCATCTTGGTATGGCAGTCTTTCTGTTTTTTTTTTTTTTTTTCATCTCCTATGTGTCGCACAGCTATCTAAATCAGAACACGCTGCAGGTATCCAATATATGGTGGAATGCAAGACTGGAACTATATACATGCTGGCTGTTTTGAATTGACCTTGGAGATCAGTGACAACAAATGGCCTAATGCTGACGAGGTTTGTACTCTGATTGTATTGACCTGTAATTTTCTTAATTTTCAGTACATTCTGGCACCCTCTTCTTCTCCACTTCTTTTTGCTCCCTTCTTTTCATATTTTTGTAATTAACTAATTTCTCAATTCATTTCTGGCAGCTTCCCATACTTTGGGAGTATAACAAAATGAGTTTATTAAATCTTGTAGCCAGCCTTGTGAAGGTAGGTTACAGTTTGGTAGTTAATTTTTTTTTTTTTTCCCTTGTCTTCATTATGCATATGTCATTCTTCTTTGAATCTTATGGAGGGGATCCTTTTTATTTTTTCTCTCTTCCTTTAAATGTAAGGTATCATTCTATATTAGCTTTTGGTTGGTACATGAGAAGTCACAGGAATGAGTTTTTCAAACATGCCATGCCAAATATTTCTTTGTTGTTGATTTTTCGTGTTCTGTCAGGCGATTTATCTATAAAACTTGTGTTCATAAAGACAGGAGTACATGGAAGGATATTTTCATCTGATAGAGGGAGGCCACTACCAGGCAGAATCATGATCAAGGGAATAAATTACACGGTATGTTCACAGCCATATATTCTTGTTTTGATTCTTGTCAGAAAATCTCTTAAAATGATTTAGTATTGCTAGGTTCTCTCAACTGAATTGAATGGAGGAAAAATTGATTTCACACAGCCGACCCTAACTAAATTGAAGTTCAGCTTTCCTTCAATTGTCTCTGTAGACATGTTCTTTTTATAGGCCTTTTTACCCAAACCTTTAGAATCATGTATCTCCTATGGCAAAGTTTCATACTACAGGTAGTCACATGTTATGATTCTAGCCTTATTATCTCTTCATTGCCTGTTAGAACAAAAAGATGTGTTTGGCACTCTCTTTCTCTCTCTTTTCTCTGAGTGGTTAATATCGCTGTCAAAGAGGCGCATCAGGTGCAAGGTACACCAGGCTCATGGCTCTGTGCCTCTGAAGGTCATAGGCAGGCGATGTCACTCAGACGCACACCTTTGGCCTGAGGCGCATGCCTTAACAGAGACACGAGGCGCAAAAAAACGTGTCTTTCAAACTCTCATCTTTGGTGAGCTTTTCATTTGTAAAGACCACCATTAGTGGGATCGGAATCTCCCGATCTATCAAAATCTGGCATCAACGCACCAGAAAATCTCCGAAATCTCCATGTCTCTATCACTAGAATCTCACCGAAAACCTGCTGGAACACCACCTCCTAGCTGAGCCGCTCTGTCTATTTCTAGTGTTCACGCAGCTTAAATCTCCATCTTTACTGTCTTTTTTTTGGATTTTTATTGTTCCTCTCTCTTCTACTATAAATTGCTGCTGCTGTCCTTAGTTTCTGTTCTGTTTTTTTTCCTCCTCCTCCAATTACCCCTTAGCAGTAGTATATGCAAGGGGTATGTTTAGTTTGGATTGTGGTATGAGTATCACATTTGCTTGTTATATCAAAAATTGTATGATAATAGAATAAAGCTAAAGAGAGCATAATAGTTTTTTTTTTTTTTCTCCTTTAGAAGAGCAGTATATTGTTTATATAAGCTTTATTCCTTTTCTTAATACTGTTTCTTGTTACTATTTTTCAGTTTAATTTAATATTTTATATAGTACATTAAATTTTTCTTAGTGCTTAATTTATTTAATTAATATTTATGCTATGAAAATTGCTAAGTTCTTTCAATTTGTTTTTATGGAATTTATTTTTTTAATAATTTTTTATAGATGTTATGAAATTATATATATTTTTTATGTGCCTCAAGTCGCGCTCAGGCGTGCGCTTGCGCCGAGGCTCTAAGACCCCTGGGCACTTTGATGTGCCTTGTGCCTTTAACAACTATGGTGATGAAGCTTATACATCTTAGTCTGCTATAAAAGGAGATGCTAATTTCAAATTTCTTGTGGGGCCTGTAGGCTATCTAACAAGTAAATCATTGCTGGCAAAATATGGGGCTTTGTCAAAGGTCTGACCTAGACCCATCAATAATGTGGGCTGTGCATGGGAAATTTTTGGCCTGTCCACCAAATAAAGTACTTTTTTTAATGTATAATTGGTCAATGAAATGGTCCCCAACTCTGGTTAGGCTTTTGCCTGCATGAAATGTTGGCCTAGGTTGGCCCTTAACTCTGCTGAAAATAGCTTCCACTTGGCTATTTATATCTATCAAGTTTTATAATTCAACTATCTAGATCAGAGGTCCATAATCCTGTTGATGTACAATATGATATATGATGCCTTGTGCTACAGATGTAGTTACCTGATTGCTGTTGATAGATGCTCTTGGATGCATTGTTTAAGCATTAGAAAGTTATGAATGTGATGCCAAGTCAACATATATTGTTATAAATCCATGCTTCAGTTAACTAAAATTGTATGTCTGAAAGAGACAACATAACTAGATAGTTCGGAATCCTCTTAGAATTAGTTTGATGTATTTGAACTCTTAATTATTTTCCCTATCTCATGGATTGTTTGACAGCCATAATCTGTGTATATTGCTGAGTCATTTGACTACAAACTCAGGCAGAATACCCAATTCACAATTTTGTAAATTTTTGAAAACTATGAGTCAGTCCTCCAGGGAATGTTTCTCTGTTTGCTTTATTGTAATGCTTTTGTTCCTAACATGTTCCTCCACAACTCCTTAACTGCAATTGACAGATTAAAGCTAGCAGTGAGTTTGCTGATTACCATCGCTTGCTTACACCAAAACAGAGATATGAAGGTATCTATTTTGTGCACTGATCATCAATTTAGGTTACTCTTCATAGTGGAAATCTATCCACTCAGGCAAAACATGAAATCTATTGAAAGCATTTTAAATGGATTTTTGAAAGTTGTCTGTCAGAATGGGTTATATCTCTAGGATATTCTGATGAACTGGGGTATGTTGGATGCCAATCTGTTTGCTTGCCTGGTGAGCGACATATGCAGAGAAGGGCATCCTTGATATTGACAGAATGAAAAGATAAATAAATAATAATAAAATCAATTAGAACCTTTCTACATCAAGAACTGAGAACTATTAAGGATAATGAACTATGAAGCATAGTTAAAATTGTGAATCTCATGGATCATAAGTGTAGGACTGACCTCAACTGGTGCACCTTCAGGTAATTTTATGTGGGAGTTGAATGGTTCCATGCCTAGACCTTTCTTATATAAAGACAAATAAAAGAAGAAAAGCAAAAAAAAAAAAGAAAACAAAGAAAATGTAGCACTGAACTTGTACCTTTTATTTTTTACACACTGAAAGCAACAGAATGTAAAATTTTTTCCTTTGTTCATAATCAGCATGATTATACTGGATTGATATTATGTAATTGGTTTTATGATTCCAAATTTCTAATCGTTTTGTATGCTTAATGGTGCGAATAAAGTGGCAAACACTTCACAGATTTCAAAGCAGTCTCCCTCCACATTTGTACTGTTAATATTTCTAGCAAGAGTTTACCAATAATTTTTTAATACTGGATGTTATGCCTTTTATTCTCTTAAAAAATTTTGAGCTTTGAGTTGCACAAATTTTAATTTAGCTTGTGTTGCTGAATTTCTAGTATATTTTGTGGTCCCCTAGCTCATAGTCTAGTTGTGCTTTCAAGTTTAGCTGTACTTCAACTAGATGAACCAGTTCTATTTTCTAAGTTAATTTTGATTTCTCTGCGGCAAATGTTTGTAGTTGTGGCCTCTATGCCTGGGTATAAATCGAAGACCACTTGCATCTCTCTAGGAGAAGCAGCCATGACTGTAGACTTCATTCTTGATCCAGAAGTCACACATAAGGAGAATCTAAGAAGCATCTACGACTGCAGCTGTGGTGGACAGACGGGGCTCGAATTCTTTTGGGGGCTTCACTTGGATATTTATATTATTTTGATTGCCATTTTAGTGTTCCTTTGCCTTCTATTAATGAGGAGAATGAAACGGAACTTTTTAAACCATAGACAGTTATCAAAAAGTCAGGTATGAGGTGCTCACTTTAACTTTCACCTAATTGTTGTATTTTTCACATAAAAAGTATACATCTTTTTGTCGTTTTTCACCTGTTATAAAGCTTTTGTTAATTTGTTTTTCTCATGCCAAACATGCTACTTCATAGCTGTCAACAAAACTACCAAAGATTAACTTCTATATTAACTCCAGATAAATGTTACTTCCAATATTTTGTTTGCTTTCTTAAGAAATAGGCAATATGTTGTATTTAAGTTACAAGTGTGCTAGAAATCCAGCAAGAAAGGAAGTGGAGCAGCCCTCCTAAAATTTATTGTCTTGCTTGGTGTTAGTGTGACTTTGATTTGGCTCTCCAATTTACTCGCTAGGAAAATTTAACTATTGAACGCAATGTCTAGTGCTTTTAGGTACGCAAAGATGATGAAACATGTCGAGCAGAATAATATCTCTGTAGCAGTTCACATCCTGTGAAAGTTTAATGTTCTGTGGCACATATAGATACTGTTTTAGTATTGTGAATAATATGATCAAAACTGCTACATGAATGAAGTAAACCTATCATTCTTTGTAATGCTGGGGCTTCTTTAGTGGTTTTGGTTTTGTAGAAATCACACTGTAATTGCCATTAAAAAAAGTGGCAACTTTTGCAGCTGCTGTAGTTCTGCAAATAATCCAGATTCAAGGTGGTAGCTGATAAGGACTCCAACCTGGATTTTTACCCTATAAAATCTTTGGAAGCAGAGATTATATATGTGGTCAAGCATCTTACTAGGAATACTATGATGTTGATATTGCTTGCATTGTTAATTCTGCTTCATTTTCATCCATATGTGATAATACTTTCACTGTATGCTACCCTATAATACATATGTGTTAATCGCAGTATGCATATTAACCAAGCACTGTATGCTACCAATGATATGTGAATATAGAGGAGGTGAATACCCCCTAAAATGAAACAAATATATAACCCACACATGTCAATAGACATGACCTCTTCAAATAAGCAGTATTGGTACGTATCCGTATTGAACAAATACTGCCATGCTACCAATAATATCCAAATATAGTGCAGGTCCATGGAGATGACCCCTTCAAATGCAACAGATACACAAGCCACGAGGTCAACAGACATGAACTCTTCAAATAAGCAATATAGGTCAATAGCCATGACCCATTTGAGCGATAGAGGAATATACAAGAGAAACATGTCAATAAGACATGGCCTTTGCTTATACACTACATCATATTCTTCACATGCTTTTCAGGCTGTCTTCCTCAGAGACTAATTGGTTTAGCTTGTGAAGCCACAAATCGAAATCATCTTGGCTTCTGAGGCTGAGATGCACATATCGGTCTTCAGCACTGGACACACCACCTTGACGACCAGTGATATTGCCTGCTTGCAGGACTGCATGACAGTCTGCATCTTCTTCTTTCTCACACTTCACCCATGCTGGAAAGTGAATTTACCGCGGTTGCATGATTGCCAATACTAGCTTGAACTCAACTAATTCCAATCACAAAAAGTTTATTGAAATCATTCCTGACATATACTAGAGCCTACGCATTCTTGAGTGTATGCAATCCTTGTCAGAGGTTTACCAGGTGAAGCGTCCCTGTTTTTTTTTGAAATATGTACAGTATAGAGGCGACATTTTCTGGAGGGAGAAGCGTTTCGACATTGATATTATGTTGCTCAATCTTTCCCATCGTTTCGTGGCCAAATTCAAAAAGATCCTGTCCTCCTTGGAGGGCTAATTGCAGGAGCTTCAAAGGTCTTAGCTGACTGTCCCGAGAAACTCCCATTGTACTTAGGGATATAAAATCTGTCATTCTTTGATACATGGTTTCATCCTCTATCACTGCCCAACTGTGCAAGGCGAGAGAAAGAGTATAAATAGTAGGCTTGTAGTTTCAGAGTCCCTCAGTTACCAAATAGGAGTTTTAGTTCACTCAGTTTCGGGGGGTTGTCATGCAGCTCACTACTTAGGCATGTCGATTGTCCCAAAAAATAAAAAATATAAAGGGAATTTTCAGCTGATAAGAGATTTAGCAATTATGCATCTTACCCAAATCTAGAGCCAGTATGACCCGTAAGCTTAGAGATTGTAAATATCATGACATCTCCATTTGCTGGAGCTGGAATTGCTGTGAAATGAGGCCGATAATAGGCATGATAGTGAATTACTTTGACATTTTGGCCTTGAGGAACTGGCTTCTTGAGCTGCCCATCAGGGTTGTTTGGTGATGTTACAAACTCAATAACATTTGCACTAAATTGTTTTTCCCTCAATAATCTGCCTGTGATTTATACATCTGCGAGTATTTAACATGCTCATGGTTACTATGCTTGATTGCTTCAGTTACGACAGAATTTTTGTTTTTTTTCTTTTTGGAGAAATAAGATAGATGAAATTAAACCAGCATTTAAATCAAGAAACGAAGAAAAGATAATGTAGTATCAAATATCAATACCAAGAATGCAAATTCAGGAAATAAATAAAAAAAGTACCAGGACCAACCGTGTAATAGGGGACCGAAGCTACAACTCCTGTAGGTTGAGATGAGGAGTTACGATCAAGGGATAAAGCATGAACTGCATCATCAAGAAGTTGGGTTCACCCAGCACCAAAGAGAATGTATATTCCTTGTGTTTCTGCATTTCCTACAATGGCAAGGATGTTATGGATGCGACTCTCAAGCTCTTGTGAGATGAAAGAACGACCATCGAATGTGTAGCTCATCCTATGCCATCTTGCTACAAGCGCACTACTGGCTGCATGCTGCATCCAGAAGGGCTCCAAGAATAATGGATCTCCACTGTCACGTAATCATCAAAGATTTTGATTAATCAAGATGGTATTAATCCCTCAAAAAAGATAGAAGAAATGCCATCACAAAGTTCATATTAATGTGTCTTTCTTTTGGTAAATAAGAAAATTTACAAGGGATGGAAGTTCCAAGATTAATTGTGATCTTTGAGAGACAAATATATAATAAGTTGAGCTATCATCTTATATTTGTTAGCTTCCAACAGTCCAAAAAGAGTACAGCGGATGATAGATAGTTGATTATCAATTGTTGATATTTACTTTGGATATGATATTTTAAGGATAATTCTAGTATTTATATTATATTGCTAGGTTGAGGGAATGGGTATGACACAACTCTGCCAAATTGACATGGTTTATAGGAGATTGTGGCTATCAACCCAACCTTAGGGGTTTTCATCTTGCAAAATATGGTGGACTGTTATTAAAGATTTTACATGGGAGTAAGTTAAAAGGAGTTAAAGTATGGAGTGTAATGAATTAATCTTGTTTTATTAAGATTTAGCTTTGACTTTTAATGGAGCTGGCTGATCAGATAATTTTCAATTTTATCAATTCGATTCGATTTTTGAAAATAATTATTGAATTGAAATTCCATCTGCATGCAAACTGAGTTTGAATGAATTGTTGGGATCCAGGGACTTCAATCCAAGCCTGTCAAGGGCTACAACAATGTTATACTATAAACCCAAACTCATTCTAAACCCTTTTAACCATCTTCATAGATTCAGATGGGATCGATCATCCAAAACTAAACAATCCATCACACTCATACTGGTTCCTTGGAATACAGTATAAACATTAATTCCAGAAACTCTAGGCTACATAAGACTCAATCTATTTCTCTTAGTACCCAACTTAATTAACTTTCTTTCAAGTTCCTGCATCAGCTTCATATCTGTGTTTGTGTGAGGCTGTGTAAGTATATAGAAGAAGTACCTATCAGCACTTGCAGCGCAATCGGGGTAGAACTGAGAACAGTCAGGGCCCCCATAGCAAATGTTGCACTCAGAGATTGGTTATTGTTCTCCGTCAAAGATAATCATCCCATCTAAATAAGCTCTTCCATAGCCTGAGCATGAGATGGTTGCTACCTCTTCAACTTCTTGCTGCTCCTCTACTCCAACCCAGATCCCATTGATCACCCACAAACCAATTGGCAGTAAGTAAGAGATTAAGAATTAAGGATGACACTAAGCACACCCCATACATAGATGATGAACTTTGTATCTTAGACATATTTTGATAATCGGGGCAGAGCTCACCAGTGAACTTTAAGAGGTAAATAACAAAAGTATGAATATGGCAATATGCTACTTTGAATATTCTGTGGTTGACTTTTCTATTGAATATTCTGTGGTTGACTTTTCTTTAGTTGAGAATGATGGAGATTCTAACATGATGTTATTAAGAACAAGTTTTTTTTCTAAAATATATTTTGTAATATTTATGTTGTAATCCTCATATATTTTAATTATATTATAATAACTTAGTAACTTTGATAATATTATAATAATACTTCATATGTTTTACACAAATAGTAACTTAATAAATATATCTCTATTTCATAATATTATTATAGTGTATATAAATTTTAGTAGTATCATAATAATTCTACAACTTTATAATAATATCTTTTTTTATGTAAATAGTAATTTGATAAATCTATCTGATGCTTCAAAAAAACTAAAATAATAATATTTAAAGATTTTGATGGTATCGTTATAACTTATAACTTTAATAATATTACAATTCTGCATTAATATATTGCAAGAACTTTTATAATTATTTATATAAATATGAAAATGGTCAAATATGTTAACTATTGATCCCAGATCACTGAAGCATAAGTTTTCCTCAAACTCAACCTTGACAGCACATTTAGGAGACTCTAAATCTTTATGATAGTTTTTAACCAAGTGGTAAGCCATCATAACATTCTCCAAAATCTTTCCGTCATCCCCAGTATTGAACATAGCTTGCTTCATCTCCTTCATCTGTCACAGGATTACAGAGAATTCTGCTATCATTTTCTGAAATAAAATTACCCATTTGTGACACTCTTTCTTCTTCTACATGAAGGGGTCTAGAAGAAGCAAAACCAAACAGATTCACATAATATTGCACCATAGTATGCTTTATTATTTCAGCATCACTAGTCAGGTCACCATTGAAAAGTTTCAAACTAGATATAATATTTGTGGCCTTCCTTTGTTTTACAAGACTATGAAAAAACTTTGCATTGGAATCACCCATTGATGTTTAGATTTCTGCCTATAAAACTCTTCTTTTTGGTGCAACCAGAAATTCAAAGCATGACAACAATCCATTTCCTCCAATAAGAAATCATCATTTGTAGGCTCCAACAACTTTTATTATAAAGTTATATACATAGTAAAAATAACACAATAGGAAAAACAATTTTTTTAAAAAAAAAAATGATGGTATGGAAAAAAAATTATTTTTTTCCTTTCTTGACGGCTTGCTACTCAACTCCATTTAACATAAAATTGGGTTTATTTGAATTTAATCACAACAATTATGTAATTACTATGCTAAAAAGTTAATTGAAATTTTTTTTTTTTTAAATATAGGCTCTAACTTGAAGGAGCAAATTGAAATAATGTATCAAAAAAATTGAAATAAAATACACTCATAAATCCCGACAGGAAATTTTATCTTTGCATTATTTGAAATGATATACATATATATATATATATATATATATATATATATATATATATATATATATATATATATATATATATATATATATATATAAATAAAAAAGTTATATAAAAATAATTTATGTATCTAAAATAAGATAAA
>CATIWR010317375.1:0-10310 GCA_949677035.1 Omphalea diandra | reverse complement strand
GTGAGAGACAACTCTCTCGACAACCAACCAGATAACAAAATATATATATATATATATATATATATATATATATATATATATATATATATATATATATATATATATATATATATTAACTTGATTAATGGGGAGTATAGATTGAGGAGGAGCATTTCATCTTCATGAAGTATTTCATTTTACATAATTATATGCCTTATGAATTTCCATCACTTTCCTTTTTATTAATAGACTTTAACTTCTCAATAGAGTTTTAAATCTTTAAAACACTTAGGGCTTGTACATAATTAGTTCTTTATCCTTTTGCATAATCAATCTAAATTGTCAAAATAAAAAAAAAAGGAGATTGTTGGACTGGATTGGTCAAACCTAAGTCAAAACTCTCTTTTGATTTTGACAATATAGATTAGAATGTACTGATATCAATTTTAAGTGTTGTTGTTGTAGAAATTTAGTAAGGGACTCATTGCAAGTCGAATGGAAAGAAGTAACTGAAAGTGTGGAAAATGCTCTATAAATCACGACCATGAATGAGAAGTCGCGACTGCTATCTCAGGATTGTTGGTGTCCATTTTGGATGGTTTGATTCATGGTGCTAGTTGCACTCATTATCTTCAAAACCTTATTGGAAGGACTCCAGACCTTTAATTAGACAATAACACATGTCAAGGTACTCATTGGAAAATAAAAAATAGTGACAACGAATCCTTTGTAGCGACTCAATCTCTTACAAGCAAGATCCTTATTGATTCATAGTGGAATTTATAGTCAGCTTCACATTTTATGACTATAACCTTCAACATCTTTTGAAGGGATTTAATGACTACATTTTTGGATGAGCCAATAGTGGAATGCCATGTGTACTAGTTGCTAGGCACAATTTTAGTTCACAATCATGAAAGAGCAAAATTTTGGGTCACTATGAATATTACAACTGCAATCTTAAATCTCAACTGCGAATTTTGTTTAATGAGCATTAAATGTTATATTTTGCCACCAACTTGAGATATAGAGATAGTTTTGAGAGTAATGATTCTTTGCTGGGAGTAACCTATAAATACTCCACTAAATGGACAAAAATGAAATAGAATAGCATTTACTAAGGTCAACTCTTACAAATTATTTTTCAACTCTCTCTCACTTATTTGCTCTTTGATACTGAATTGTTAAAAGTTTGGTGTGAGCTTTAAACACCTTTGAGATTGGGTATAAGAGTGAGCCATAGAAAAACTTATGTAGGTTTAAGTGTAAGTTTTTAGGAAAGACACTTGTAATAGGTTGTGTGTGGGCCTTTGCAAAACACATTGTTAAGTTAGGTGTGAGCTTGTAAAACACCATTTAGTTTTAGCAGAATATCCAATTGGAAGAATTAGAGAGTGGATTTAGGGTTTGTAACACCCAAAACACTATAAACTGTTAGATCTAGCTTGGGAGTTTTTATAAATCAAACTTGTTTTGATGATTACAAACACATCTAACTCTTGTTTGGATCTAAATCTTATTTGAGTTTATGTTTAAGATCTTGCAGGTACATCAATTTATTGATCAAAGGTTTTAAAATGAAGTGTGTTTGGAAAAACTTTAAGGATTCAAAGCCAACTGGTGTTGTTACATTTTAGTAGGCATTGTGACTTCATTAATAGGCGTTGAAGATATTCAACATAAATTGAAGTGACACCCAAACATAAGTTAAGGTTTATAGACTCCTCAACTATCAACTATTTCATTGCTCAACAGGCGTTAGATGATTTAACTCTTGAGCTTCACAAGTTAACCTAGCCCAATGGGTGTTTCATTTTCCCAATGGGCGTGGCTCATTGATACATCAATAGGTGTTGTATTTTCACAATAGATGTTGGACCAAATGACTCCATGTGAATAGAACTCTTATAGTTTCGACATGGGCATTAGATTTATACCAATGAGCATTGAAAAAGCACCAAAGCAGAGCTAAAGTCTTTGGACCTTCTAATAAGAGATGCTCAATGTTCAACAGACATTAGGACATTTTTCAATGAGCATTGAACCAAGGACAACAGCCTTAGAAACACTATATAAAATGTTGAAAAATAGAGCATCGAGTTCACATCGTCCTAGAGATTTTGAATGAGCATTGTCTATGTCCTGACTTGAGTTGAAGTTTAATTCCAACAGAAGTTGAGAAGCTCTAACAGTTGTTGAAGGAGTTGGTTACTAAAAAATTGAGAAAGTTAGAGGAGGAGCATCTAAATAGATCACTCTCCAACATCTAGTTCTAATGAGCTTTTCAATAAAATCAACGGTCGTTGAAGTTGTATTTTCATCTAACAACGACCATGGAGATAGTTAAATAGGCATTGAATGACTACTTTTTGACATGGAGTGATAGTTTTCTCTCTAATGGTTTGTTCTATGTCTCTACCCATTAAAGGACACTGTCATAACAAAATTACAAAGAGAAAAGTGACAAATAATAAAAAATGTGTTTATTTTATTATGAAAACCTTCATTAACTAAAAGGGTGAAACAAGTGTGATCTAGCTTTAAGGAAAGATCAATTGTTAAAGCTTGCATAAGATTTCTTTAAAAGTAGAGTTAAAGAACAAGATTAAGACATCTCTCAAAACTCACCACCGATTCAAGCATAATTTGTGCGTATGATCATTATTGTTTACTGCTGAGTGTAAGTGTTCTTTCTTATCCTTAAATTATAAATTCTTTAGAGAAAGGTTTTGGGTTTATAAGATCTTTGTAGATCTAAATCATTTTTGTCAAATGTTTAAGGTTAGACGTATAAGCTACTCTGGGAAATGGTTTTAGTAGCACCCAAAAGTCTACTTGTAGTAACTTTATAGTGCCTAAAAATTGCTAGTGTAAAGGTGAATGATAGCACTTAAACTCAATCTTGATAATGAAAATCTCTAGTGGAAGACTAGATGAGAAGGCATAGGCAAGATTGTGCCGAACCCCTATAAATTGATTGTGTCGATTTCTCTTTATTTTTAAATATATTAGTCATTAGTTTTTACTTTCCCTTTTCGACCCGCCTTCTAGGGCACCATGGGAGAAAAATTGGTATTAGAGCTTGTCTCTCTATCAAGGCTTTAGTGTTCATAGTAAAGTTCATGACAAGTCATGAGGAATCATAATCAATCCACAAGCCACCATTCTTCAAAGAAGACGACTATGGGTATTGGAATAATTGTATAAAAATCTTTACAAATAGTGAAACCATAGATCTATGGGACATTATCGAGGGAGCAAGAGAAATTCCAACTAAATTAATTGGAGATGTTTTTGTTCCTAAGCCTAGAAGTGAATGGAAAATAAAAAAGAAGAAGATAAATCTTAAAAATAGATAAGCCATTTATGTTCTTTTTTGTGTAATCCACAAATCTCAGTATGCAAAGCTACAACTATGCACATCAACAAAGGAAATCTGGGGCACTTTGCAGACTTAACATGAAGGCACAAGTGAAGTTAAAAAGAAAAAGATACAAATGCATAGTTATATGTGTGAAAATTTTGTATACCAGCCTAGTGAGACCATAACTGAGATGTACAATAGGTTTATTTATATTGTGTGAACTCTCAAAACTCTTTGGAAGTCCTACTTCAATAAAGATATGGTTGCTAAGATCCTAAAAACCCTTCCTAAGGATAAGTGGGAAGTTGAGAAGACAGTTATAAAGGAGGCTAATAAGCTGGAAGTCCTATCTCTGGATGAAGTTATGGGAAAGATTTTAGCTCATGAAATCATACTTAAAAAGACATTTGAAAGCTCTAGAATGAGAAAGAAATACTTGGCTCTAAAAGCCAAAAGGTACGCCCTGAATCGCCCTCTTCTTCTTGCTTACTAACATCTTCTTCTAGTGATGATGAAAACAGCAGTGAAGATGGGCACCTTGCCCTCATAACGAATAAAGTACAAATATTTCTTTAAAAGATTAAAAGGGCAAGGAGATCATACAATAAGAAAAGTAGCAAGAAATAACTCATTTGCTATGAATACAATGAGAAAGGGCACATCAAGTCTGATTGTCCCAACATAAATAAGAGCAAAGCTCCTACTAAGAAATACATCTCCAAGAAAGACAAATAAGTGTACAAAACTACTTGGGATGATACAAGTGACTTCAAACTTGATGAGGAGGACACCAGGAAAAAGCTAACCAATCTATGTCTATTGGCATTGAGGAAAGATTAGATGAGTCTTCAAGTGAGCAGTTCTCTAACAATGATGTTGACAATGATGGTGGGAATGAGGTAAATCCTTTTTACTCTTATTCTAAGGATGATCTATATTCTATTATCTCCAAGTTGACCATGAAAATGAAGACTTTCAAGTTTAACACATCCACTATTAAGAAAGAGAATAAATCCTTAAAAGATTATGCTAAAAGTCTAGAGACCTTGGCTAAGGAGGTTGAGTCTCTTGCTACTGAGAACTCTAAGCTCGAGGATAATCTCAACAAATTTACCAAAGGAAAGGAGAAACTAGACTCTATCCTTGAAGTTTAAAGGAGCCCATCCATAGAACATGGATTTGATTATAATGCTTATACCTCTATTACTCCTTATACTTCCAAGAAAGTCTTTGTCAAGGCTAATAAAGTTAGAATGTCTAAACCTATGAGAATGCCTAAAGTTCCCATAAAGGGAAATGCCAAGGCCAATGGCACAAAGGCTAAGTCTTAGTCCATTCATACATAATTGAGACATGCTCATTCAAGTGCCAACTATGCTTGCATGTATTACTCTTACAAGCCTAAGAGGCAAAGTCTTTAAAGGCACAAAAATTAGCATACTCATGTATATAGGTTTACACCTTACATGAGAGAACCTCATATGAGAAACACTCCCAAACAATTAGCTCAAAGGAGTTACAAACCTCACAAACATTATGAGCATGCTTTACCTAGAAATAGGGCAATAGTGCATTTTAATGGTGAGAGCTTTTACTATAGTGTTTATGGCCACATTACCTATCATTGCCTTACTAGAAGGCATGATGAGCAGATGGATAGAACTAACCTTCTGGGACCTAAGAATATTTGGGTACCTAAGACTTGATCCTCCTTGTTTTGTAAATGTGTTTGAAATCCTAAGTTAGAAAGCAAAAGTGGTATCTAAATAGTGAATGTTCAAAGCAAACGATAAGAGAAAGGGAGTTCTTCACACAACTAGAGAAGTATGAAGGCCTTGGAAATGTATCATTTGGAGACAATAGGGCAGCCAAAATCATTAACATAGTAAAAACTAGTATGGATGTTGACTCACCCATTCTTGATAAAGTTTTACTTATTGATAGACTTAAACATAATCTATTAAGTGTGAGTAAGCTTTGTGACAAAGGCCTTAGAGCTATGTTTAAACCATAATCTTGCTATGTGTCAAGAGTGAGCAACAATAAAATATTATCCATTAGTATGAGAATTCATAACATTTATGTGATCGATTTCAATTCTCCTATTAACAATGATGTTAAGTGTCTAGTATCCATAGTGGATGAAAGTAAAACCTAGCATAAAAGGCCAGACATGCAAACATGGAACTCCTCAATAAGCTAAAAAGGAAAAACTTGGTTGAAGGATTGCCTAAAATTAAGTTTACAAAGGAAAGAGTTTGTGAAGCATGTAAAAAAGGAAAATAGGTAAAATCTTCATTCAAAGCCAAGAACACAGTGAGTTCATCGAGACCTTTGCAATTGCTTCACATGGACATGTTTAAAAGCACTAAAGTATTTAGCTTATAAGGCATGCATTATGCATTTGTCATTATAAATGATTACTCTAGGTATACTTGGTTGTTGTTCCTTCCTTAAAAGGATTCTTATTTTGAAGCCATTAAGACATTTGATAAAAGAATTCAAAACCAAAAGAATTTGAAGATCTTTTCTATTAGAAGTGACCATGGAGGAGAGTTTGGTAATACAAATTCCATAGTCTTTGTGTTGAATATGGTATCTCACATAGCTTCTCTACTCCTAGAACACCAAAACATAATGGTATAGTAGAAAGGAAATATAAAACTCTTCAAGAAATGGCTAGGACCATGTTAAATGAGTACAATCTTTCTAAATACTTATGGGTTGAAGCTATAAACACTGCTTATTATGTGTTAAATAGAGTATTGGTTAGGCCCTTATTGAAGAAAACACCCTACGAGTTATGGAACAATAGGAAACCTAAGATTGCATATTTTAGTGTCTTTAGTTGCAAGTTTTTCATTCTAAACACTAAAGACAACATTAGCAAAATTGACTCCAAAGTCGATGATGGAATTTTCCTTAGATACTCTACTACCAATAATGGGTATAAAGTCTTCAATAAGAGAATTCTTATTGTTGAGGAATCTATGCATATTATTTTTGATGAATTTGATCCCACTTCTTCAAGAAGAAGAAGTTGATGATCTTGCAGGTCCTGTGAGTGAGCTAAATATTATGAAAGATGGGAAAATGTGGACATGCCACAAGAAATGAATAGTGAGGAAAATTTAGATCAACCTATTGCTACTACAAATGAAGAGCAAACTCAGCTTGAGAGGGATTGGATATTTAAGAAAGATCATTTAAGAGATCTCGTCATAGGTGATCCATCAAGGTGGTTGACAACTAGATCATCATTTAGAAACACATGTATCAATCTTGCTTTTATTTCCCTTATTGAGCCTAAGACCATAAATAAGGGTATAAAAGATAAGCATTAGGCTCTTACTATGTAAGATGAACTCAATTAGTTTGAAAGGAACAAAGTATGGATCTTAGCTCTGAGGCCTCAAGAACATTCCATTATTAGAACCAAATGGGTGTTTAGGAACAAGCTTGATGAGCATGAAACCATAGTTAGAAACAAGGCTTGGTTAGTAGCCAAAGACTATAACCAGAAATAGGGAATTGACTTTGATGAAACATTTACCCCTATGACAAGGTTGGAAGCCATTAGGATTTTACTTGCACTTGGTTCTCATATGAATTTTAAATTATATCAAATAGATGTCAAGAGTGTTTTCCTTAATGGCTACATTGATGAAGAAGTGTATGTTGAACAAACCTAGTTTTGAAAGTCATTGTTTTCCTAACCATGTGTTCAAGCTCACCACAGCCTTACATGGCTTGAAGCAAGCTCCAAGAACTTGGTATGAAAGGTTGAGCAACTTTCTTAAAGAAAGGGTTTTCCAAATGCCTAGTAGACACAATACTCTTCTCTAAAAAGAGGAACAAAGATTTACTGCTTATGCAAATATATGTAGATGATATTATTTTTAGTGTCACTAGTGTTTGCTTATGTGAAGATTTCTTTAAAGTAATGAAAAGTGAATTTGAGATGAATGTGTGGGAAAACTCAAGTTCGTTATTAGATAGAAAATCAAACAAGAAAAGGAGGGAATCTTTATCAACCAAGCAAAATTCACAAGAGAATAAATCAAAAGTTTCGACATGGAGAACACAAACCTTGTAAAACTCTAATGCACACTAACATCAAACTAAGCATAGATGAACATCGTAAGGTTATGGATCAAAGTTGTATAGAGGTATGATTGGTAGTCTTTTCTATCTAATTGGATCTAGGCCTGATATCATGTTTAGTGTGTGCTTATGCTCAAGATATCAGTATAATCCCATGGAGTAATACTAGAATGTTGTAAAAAACATACTCAAATACCTTAATGGTACTCCCAACTTAGGACTTTAGTATCCTAAGAGTTCTTTATTTGACTTAAAAGCATTTTTAGATGCCGATTTTGCTGGGTGTGTTTTGATAGAAAAGCACTCAGGTACATCTCAAGGACTAGGTGAATGTTTAGTGTCTTAGACTAGCTAAAAGTAAAATTCAGTTGCTTTGTCCATAGCTGAAGCATGGTTTGTCCACGGCTGAAGTAAATTTCTTTATTGATTGATTGTTAAAGTATTATGTGAATTAATTTTAATGAAAGTCTTTAGATTTTATAAGCTAAAGTTTTTTATTGTGTGTTGTCTTAATGAAGTAGAGGAAGGAGAAGTCCCTGGACTAGACCTAGATGATGATGAAGTAGAGGAAGCCACCCGAGCAAGCATTATTGTTATGGAAGAGACAGTTCAAATGCTCATGTTACTATTGTTATTGCTCTCACATAATTTAAGAAGAAGATCCTTGACCAACTTGCCATAATTGCAAGTACTGTTCAAAAGGTTGAATCCTTCACCAACTCCCTTCATCAAAAGGTTATCAAACTTCAAATGGATATAAAGGATGTCAACCAAACCCTAGGCTAGATAGTTGAAGGACTCAACTTGTAACCTAAAACACCAACTACCCTAGTAGAATTAGAGGTGACAACTAACCCTAAGGACAAGCATTAGAACCAATCTCTATGACCCTCATCCTCATTCATCTTTATATACATATTTTCTCAATGTTTCAATTATCTTTTGCTTTTTCAAAATGTTAATGTAAGGGACAACATCTCTTCAATGAATGTAAGTATTTTCTCAATAACTGTTTGTTCTTACTTGAGTTTTCTTTATTATTTATTTGCTGTTGTATTACTTTTTAATAATGACAAAAAGGGGAGAATTAACCATGTGTTAAAAATAATCAAGTATAAGACACATTATGTCAGAGTAAGGGGAAGTGAAAATTAAAATGCAAGAACTAAATATAACTTAGTTTGTATGATTTCTTTTTATAAAATCTTGGCATGTATAATTTGCTTTAACACCGCATAATCTATGAAACTAAGGGGAAGCTAATGATCAATTATAACTTAATAGATTGTTTAACCCTTAATATGATGTACATTTCTTACAAAGATTATTTACCCTTAATAGATTATTTATCATCATAAAAGAGGAGGAGATTGTTAGATCTAACTTAGAAGTTTTTATAAACCAAACTTCTTTTGATGATTACAAACACATATAACTCTTATTTGAGTTTGTGTGTAAGATATTGCAGGCACATCAATTTGTTGATCAAAGGTTTTAAAAAGAAGTGTTTTTGGAAAAACTCTAAGTATTGAAAGCCAACATATGTTGTTACATTTCAATAGGCATTATGACTTCATCAATGGGTGTTAAAGATATTTAACAAGCGTTAAAATGACACCCAAACATAACTTGAGATTTTTGGACTCCTCAACCATCAACTCTCTCATTGTTCAATAGGAGTTGGATGTTGAAAACTCTTGAGCTTCATAAGTTAACCTAGCCCAACGGGCATTGCATTTTTGCAATAAGCATTGGACCAAATGACTTGATGCAAACAAAACTCTTGTAGTCTCAACACATGCATTGGAATTATACCAATGAGCATTGGAAAAGCACCCAGCTAAAGCTAGAGTCTCTAGACCTTCCAACAAAAGATACTCAAATGTTCAATAAGTGTTGGGACACTTTTCAATAGGCATTAAACCAAAGCCAATACTTATTGAAACATTATACAAAATCTTCAAAAATAAAGCATCAAGTTCAAATCCTCCTAAAGATTTTCAATGAGCATTATCCATGTCCCAATTAAAGTTGAATTTTAATTCCAATAGGCATTAAAAAGCTCCAATAGTTGTTGAAGGAGTTGGTGATTAAAAAAATTAAGAAAGTCAAAAGAATAGCGTATATACACAAATCTCTCTAATAGCTAGTTCCAACGGGCATTTCAATAAAATCAATGGTCGTTGAAGTTGCATTTTCGCCCAACAATAGGCATGGAGACAATCGAATAGGCCTTGAATGACTACTTTTGACATGGAGTGATGGCCTTCTCTCTAACAACTAGTTTTGTGTCTCTACCTATAAAATGACTCTCCCACAACAAAATTAAAAAGAGAAAAAGTGACAAACAATAAAAAAAATGAGCTTATTTTGTTGTGAAAACCTTCTTTAACAAAAAGGGTGAAACAAGTGTGATACGAACAATGTTGGATTAGATTCCTTACCCGTATGCTTGAGAACCGTTGCCCAGATCTATCAAAACAAGTATTGGAGTTTTGATCTTCAAATCCCAACTAGACCTCTAGAAAACTTGTTTCTAGCAACCTAAGTTATAAAGATTCAAAGTTGTGTTAACCCAAATCCTAAATCAACCAAGCCAATTTAATATCAGAATTAACAAGTTTGTGAAATTATTAAGCCTTCACTCAACAATCTCACCAAGTCCACTCAATAAGAGAATTTAATCTCACAAGCAAAATTGCTAACAAAAATAATATTGATTGATTTTTATTCCTCTTGGCAGAATATGAGGGCTATTTATAGCCTTACAATGCTTAATCCAAAACCAATTAGGATTTGGTTTACATTCCCTAACAGAATTCAATATTTCCTAATGTAATAAGGAAAAGGAAATCCTAAACTA